>CAKOAT010606265.1:110940-127190 GCA_932364175.1 Eruca vesicaria subsp. sativa
TCAAAGGTAAAGATGTTGACGTACTTGTAGGTCTACATTACAAAAAAAATTATTTTGGTCAATTGCAAAAGTAACCTGTGCGTTGACAAGTAGACTGCATCGTAAGTCTACACGTATGTGTAGACATATAATACAGTCTACTTTCGCGATACAGATCAGAGATATGACAAAAAGCATGTAAAGAGTTACCTTGACACCGGTTTAAAGCTTGTTTCCAAGCTTTTCCACCGTCTAGAATCCAAATATGAGCAAAATAAGCAACCTTTACTATCCACTTGTGGATAAAATCGAAACTATGAAGTTTGTGTTTATGAAAATGAGAGTTATGAGGATTGTTTAGATGAAAATAGAGAGGAAATGAGAGGAAATGAAGTATTGTTTGTTTAGAAAGTGAAATAAGTGGTTGAAATTTCATAAACATAAGCTTAAAGAGCTCATTAATGGTGGTTTTGGGTGGTTGCAAATATTGATGACAATGGCATTATGGTAAATAAGGAGAAATGTTTAGGGTGTAATAGGTTTTTTATAATTTTCGAAAATAAAATCAGATTTAAAAATAATGACAATTTGGTAAATAGGTGGAAACATGAGGAGAGTTAAGGTTTTTTAAAAGTGAATAGTAATGACAAAAAAAAAAGAGGTTGGTTTGTGTTTGACTTGAAATTTTGGGTTGGTTTCGCAAAAACCCCTTAAATGAAATGTATAATTTTAAGTTAGTTCAAAGATTTTAATTGACTAAGCTATAATTGTTTTAAAACAAAACTTCTGGGCCCTTCTTCTTTGTAAGCTTTGGATTTGATTTGAATGGGCGATTTCTTTCATGATCTATATGAGAAGAAATTCTTGTAACTCATGATTAGCAAAGAGAATATGTCAATCAAGTGAGTGCAACAATATCAACAAATACAAGTGAGAGCAACAATATCACCAAATACGTGGAGAGATTTTATGTTATAAAAATAAATTGACCTCAAAGTGAAGGGCTATTGTTGTATATGATGATTTTTATTAAAAAAATATAAATTCAGAAAAGGGAAATTTGAAATGAAATCTTTATAGAAGCAAATAGGGTTCGCCAATACAGTGCATCATTACGTTGGGTCTGGTCTTCAAGATGTATAAGATATTAAGTCTTAAATACTAATTTATGATCCAGATGAACATAACATATATAACGAAAGAGCAACATATAAGAATAAGAAGAGATTAATAACATAAACCAACAAACAATCCAAATCCAATCCAACTTCGCAGCTTTAAGCAGATTAAGTCTTAAATACTAATTTATGATCCATGTCCAGCTCAGAGGCAAGCTTCCAAGACACAGCAACAGCACAGAGCAGCGAGACTGCAAAAGCATCACAAAAGCTCATAGATTCAAACACCAGTATACAAATCATATCGTATTCACAAAATACATTTGCTATAAAGTTGCAATGTAATCGCAAATTAAATAAAAAGTAACAATATCAGATTAAAGCATTTGCCAGTTAAGAGTACTCTAAAACTTGTGACAAAAATCCATTTGACATCTTTTTAATATTAAAAAGAAAATTTTAATCATGGTAACACCATTCAATCAAAGTATGATTTTATCTAAGGATACACCATTGTAAATGCATAGAGTAGATCAGTTTGAATGGGGCAGCGACTTACCATCCTTCAAGCATACCAGGACTCGACTGTTGTTGTTGTTGTTGCTGATAAGGCGGTGGGTATTGCTGTGCATAAGGAGGAGGATAGCCTTGCTGAGGATATCCCTGTGGTGGAGGATAACCTTGCCCTTCCGGAGGATACCCTTGCTGTGGATATGCTTGTTGTGGCGGTGGATAAGCGTCCTTAGGGTGCCCATCCGACGGGTAACCTACTCGGATTCACATGAATAATATATGAAACAGATTCAGATGAATAGAACGAATATGAGTCAACAAGATCGAACACATTTTTAATCAATCTTTGAAAACTACTTTCCTACTCATATAATCATATCTAAACAAAAACGAAGAGAAGTATGATTAAGAATCAAAACATGGGAAAGGTACCTTGAGGAGGAGGAGGAACACCAACTGGAGGTTGACTCATCTTCTTCTTCTTCGTTCACTACCTTTTGTTGTCGATCAAACGCAACTACAGACAGAACTTGTGTGGAAAGAGAAGAGGGAAAGCGTGTCTTATTTGTACGCTCAGTTTTGCTTACGTTACTAGGTTAATCTTGAAATAATAACTTTATTACTGTTGTCCCAATCAAACACAGCCACGTTCAAATGTAATCCTGAAAAGATTTTAAAAAGTTTTGGTAAGAGGTATTTATGGATTTAAAGAATAAAAATATAATTTGTGAATGGAATACATCTAATTTTTCATTGACTACTCAATTCAAATTTTAAATTTAGTGATGAACATTAATTAGAAAACTTAAAAAGAATAATGTCTTTTGGGTGCAAAAATCTAGAATAAAGGAAATAATCAAATATTTGAAGTAATAATATATTTGAAAAATCTACTTATTTAGAAGAAAATATAAGTATATAAATTGAACCATTTTTGCTTAATAAATTGAACCTTTTTTTGGTCACCAGATTAACAGTACCTTTAATAGTTAAAGACTAGATGATAACCCCCGCCATGCGCGGACTGAACTTTTTTAAAATATGTTATATTTAAATACATATTTTGCTATCAATATCTTTTTTTACATTTGATTAGAGATGGACATTTGGATACCATTTTCTTCGGTTAGATTCTATTTGGTTTATATTTTTGCTGTTTGGTTCGAATCTTTGTAATTTGGTTTAGGTTCAGATAACCCATTTAATTATTTTTTTAAAAAGATTAAATTTCATATATACTTCAAAATTTTCAAAATCTAGTAAAAATAATATATAACATATAACATATAAATTTGAAAAATGAATGTCAAAATACTTAAACTTAACATAAAATTGGTTTATCTTAACTATTTGGACAAAAATCTATAAATATTTCAAATATTTTTGGTATTTGGAGTATCGTTTAGCTCTTTTAAAAATGTACTTTTAACTATTTTATATATTTCTAAGTATTTTTGGAAAATTTTAAAAAAATCTCATGTATTTTCTATATTCTTAGATGTTAAATTTTAAAATAATTAATATATTTAAGTATATAAATCTGGTTGAGTACACTCGGATACCCGAAATATTTCGATTCAGTTTTGGTTCTCTAGATACCAAAATTCCGAATCCGTTTGGATATCTAACCAATTTTGGTTAAAAATTTGTACTACTTTTTGGATTAGATTTGGTCTGTTATCTGGATTCAATTTTTTTTTGCCCAACCATATATTTTTAATTATAAAAAAATTTAAAGGAAAGGAATGATGGTTCATATTTATTTTGGGTACGCAATAATTTTTGAACAGAACACATTCTATTATGCGTGATCCATTTAGTTAATCATTATAAAATGTTTAAGACCCATTAAAAAATGATTGGCTGAACTAAACAATGTTATCATTGATCACAAAATTTTCAATGTGAGATTTTTACTATTTTTAGTAATTTATGGTCGTTTTAAAAAATTCATAGTTTAACATAGAAAAAAATCTAATTTTTCTATTATATTATTAATGTGATTTTTTAATTTCTTTTAATAATATAAAATTAAATAAAAAGTAAAGAGGATAAAAAATTGTTATCAAATCTTTATTATTCATAAACATTAATTGTGATATATATGTTAATCATATTAGGTAATTCCGTAGCTTTTGCCTAAGGAAAAAATATGAAATATTCTTTTGTACACTACTAATTAAATATGATAGTTAGTATAATAAAAATATAACATATGTTTAGTTGGACCAACATATTTCTCTAAGAGTTATGAAAATCATTCTCATTGTAACACGTGTCTACCAAAAAAATGTTGTAATTCTCCATAATTAATATATAGGAGATTTAAACTACTAATGAAAAAATATTATATGTGAAAATTTTACATGTTTATTAATTTATAGTCATTTTAAAATATTCAGAATATAACATATATCAAAAAATCTATTTTTTATATAGTTAATGTTATTGTTTCATTTATTTTCACAATATAAATCTAACAAAAATAGTAGAGACTATAAATTTATTTATCAAATCTTCATATTCGAATAATTAATTGTCATATATATATATATTATAACCATATTAGGTAATTCCATAAATTTTATTTAAGGAAATAATGAATAGCATTAATAATAGTTTTATGTTTAATTTAATAAAAAATATATTATATGTTTATATGGACCAACATTTTTCTCTAGTAAATTTGAGAAGTATTCTCATGATGACACGTGGCTACCAAAACATGTTGTAATACTTTTCAATTAATATATAGAGGATTATGTAACAAATTATTATTGGTCATAATATAAAAAATATCCCTTCATAAATCATAATTCATAATACAAAATTTCTCCGTCTCTAATTTAATTATTCTAATTAGAAATTGACAGCATATTCATGCGGGTATATTTTTTATTTTATAAATATTTAACTTTGAGATTATCATAAATATTTGACATATATAATTTATATTTAGTGTTACATATTATGTAACTCTTTAATTCTATTGCTTACTTTTCGTATTACATTATTAATATATTATGATTTTTTTTATATATTTTACTCTTTTTTTGATCAAAATATTTTACTTTTTTATTAATTTTTATTACATTTTTGAATTTGGTACAATAAATCTATAATCTGAAATTATCAAATAATATATCTTCTTTAAAATTTATTTTTTGAAAATATATAGTTGTAGAATAAAAAGTTTAAAATATATTAATTAATTTATTTTTGTATAAGAATATTACATGGTTAACAAACTTTAACCTGTATTAATGTAGATAATAATTTATATAAATGAAAGTATTTTAAAAAATAAATAGGTTACTTTATCAATTTAATATAAGTTTTCATATTTATTTTATATAATAATTCTATTTTAATAGAATATAAAATATAACAAAACTTACAAAAGTAAAATATATATAAATATCTTTTTATAATCAGAAATAATCAAATACACTCTTCATTAAAATATATTTTTGAAAATATATCAGTAGTTGTAGAATCAAAAGTTTAACATAGTTAACAAATTTAACCCATTTTAATGGTAGATAATAATTTATTTATATGAAATTATTTTTAAAAATAAATTGGCTAATTTAATAATTTAATATTATTTGTTATATTTAATTTATATAATACTTATATTTAAAATAATATAGACTATAAAAAAATTATAAATATATAATATTTTTTTATAATACTTAGTAAATATTAATTTAAAATACTATCATATTATTAATTAGGAAATTAATTGATGCTTTATTTAACAAACATATTTTAAAATTTTAGTAGGATTTTGTTAGATTTTTTCTTAATAGATTGTGCTATAAATAAAAATAAAAATCAAATTTATGGTTACAACTGATGTATTATTAATATTTTTATTGAATATTATGTAGTAACTAATGAAATAGAGCTATTATGACTTTTGTATATTTGTACAGTAGATAAAAATAATGACTCTATAGATTCTGCAATCCTTATCTTTGACATGCAACTAACAGATATTTTCTATATATTTTTTAATATTTACGTAATCTTAATTCACCGTTCACTGGTTAAAGAAGCTGAGCAATTGTTATCGGACATCACGTATAACTTCTCCAATCCTCGAGCTGCTCTGTCAACAAGCCTTGCCATTGCTAATCAGACTATGATCGTTTCATTAGCAGCTTAGCTAGAAGAGAGTCACCATAAACGAAGATCATGCTTTTGTCGTTGATCAACAGGGTAAGAGAGGATCAGTTTGTGTCCAACGTAAAAACAAGGCATAACAAAAAGTGAGATGAGTTTGGATTGCAGTTCTGTGTATCCTTCAATTCGTCCATTAGTTATTACAGGATGTTATACATATGTTATTAACAAGATAACTACCTGGAACGGTTTAAAAAGAAATCCTATGACGATGATTACTGAGATGCTTTTGGAAGTCTCTTGTTGTCCAAAAACTAATCATGGTTCGAACCTGAAGGAACATAAACTTTCAAATTAATCCGTATAAATAAGACAGAATAAATTATTCTAAAATTAATCATTCACAATAAAAAAGTCCAACTTAATACTATGTTGAATAATTATAAGAAACTATATAACTTTATTCTAACAATTAAGTTGCAAGGATGCCAGAGATGGCAAACTTAATCAGCACACATATGAAGATGACTGGAGTGAACCATTGGTGAAAAAGATGAAGAAAACTGAAGTTGCTGGTAAGAGAAGCAGAGGGGGAGTGTATAGAAGATAAGCATGTCATATATTGATATGTATTCGCAAAACTGAAGATTTAAATATATTTTTTAAGATGCACAAATCAAAAATGCTAAGTCGATTTCAGAAAATGAAAATTTTATTTCCACGATAACTACACTGAATCCCTGATGTAAGCTAATCTATAACTAGTATTAGCACTAGATCCTAACCTCTCTTAATTAGACATCAGGGAGAAATGCTGTCTTGTCGCTTATTCCTCCTACGAACAAGTTATAAGCTCCTTCCTTAACTCTACCAGCTTTGGCTCCTCTGAATTCAATTTCAGGGACAGGGCCGGCCTGAGCCCATTTTTATGAAACATTTGAATGAGGCCCCAACATCTAAAGGGTCTCCAATTTTTTTTAAAAAAAAATTTGTTAGCTTAAAAACTATAATATATTTCTAACATAATGTACAATAATACATAACTTTTTCAAATACACATATAGTAATTAAAATACTTAATGAACTATAAATATATAATGAAATATTATATAAGATATGTGCAAAATTTTATTTAAGTATTTTAATTTGATTATAAAAAATCTTTGTAAGTTCAAAAAAAAAATTAATATGGGGCCCCAAATTTTACAGGTCCGGCTCTGCTCAGGGACATAATGTAAGGATTTAAAAGGCCATGGAGTGTCATACATCTTGGCCTTTGCAAAAAAACACTCCACCAATTCTCAATAACCTAGAGTTGTTCCAGGTACATGAGCTTCCCCGAGTCTTGTGACCTTTATACCATCTCTCTTGGGGTAGACATTGATCAATGTAGATTTCCTTGCATTTTGAGCTCCAATAACCCACATATTTCCTCTTGGACCAGCCAGTTCTTTGATGTAGGCTAATAGATTCTTAATACCAAGATCTTTCCAAGCACTAACCATAGGTAAATCTTCCTAGTGGCATAAATCTTCAGGTATTACACTTTGGTTTACTGAATTTTATCCAGATTAATAATCTAAAGTTTTTGATGCAGGAGCAAGAAACCGGTTTGCAAATAGGATCAAAGCCCTTTACGGTTAAAGGAAAATTAAGCTGCTTGTGATAGCAAAAGAGCAAAAGATTTCAGATGTAAATAAAATCAACAGAAAGAACCATGGAAAGTAGTGAGTTTCCTACACAAGTGGTTTTATAGATATATGTCGAAAACGATGGAGCAAAACATACTTGTAAGTATGTATGATCATTTTATTATTTTCCTTGTCTCATTATTTCTTATTATTATTACAATAATAATATCACTATAGTGAAGTGTCTTCAAAGATATTAGTTAAATTTGACACCATACTTAGCTTGTTGATTAGGAAGAAACATTCCAAAAAACTTTTCAACCTCAGGACTCTTCTGATTCTCATCGAACATACCCAATATATGTCTCAATACTTCAATAGGTCTCAATGGCCTCCTCGGAGATCCAATCTTCACGGTTTGTATCAAATTATTCACATAAGTCCTTGCATTATCCACACTCGTTGCAGTTCCTCCAGCTGTCAGCCAACAACACTCCGACACCATGATCTCCACCGATCCTCCTCATGTTTTCTCAGAAAGTATTCTAATATACCCCAGTTAGAAAATAACTGTTCTAGCTACCCCACCATTTTTCTCATTGCCCCACTTTTTTCTTTTGTTCGTAGTAGTTTCTAGTAATTCAAGGTAGTTTCTAGTAATTCAAGGTAATTCAATGTAGTTTCTAGTAATTCATATTACATATAATACTAATTCATTAAGAGTTATTGATTTTTTAACCATATTTTGACTTTGAGAAGAAAAAAAGAATCAAATTTATGATAGGTTAAAATAGAATGAAGATGAGAGTGAGTGGGGCAATATAGAATAAAGTCTTGTTTTCTCCAACGCCGCGTAAACAGTGTCTACGAGCGCGTGGAAGAGGTTTTGGTATGCGTTTGATCCGTCATTGACAACAGTGGACGGTGAAGTGATCAGAGCATAGTCCAAACGGATGTCTCTCATGTTGTTGATGTAGCTGAAGTAAGGGTAAACGTTCACAAGCAGAGGAGGTTGCTTGCTCGCCAAGAAACCTATCACCGGGACGATAAAGTTTCTAAATTCAGGTGTGAATGTCGCGCTCGAAGGAGGAAACCACTAAACCTTCTGGTGTCTATAGCTCTGGAAACCTTGATCCCGAGGCCTGAAACCGCTCTATCGATGTTCTGCGTGGATCCTCTGAGAACAATAGTGATTTCTCCTTATTGCTTCTGGTACTGTTGGGCATGCGCCTGAAAGAATAGAAGGAAAATGTTTAAGTAACTAAATAAAACAAATAAAAAATAACCTAAACTTAAAATTAAATCTAAAGTTGGTCAAAGCTCCCCGGAAATGGCGTCGAATTTGATGTTAAGTTTCAAATTATCTTAAAGACTTTACTTTTTCAAATAAGAGGTTCAGTTGTAGTATTTAGGGATCGAATCCACAAGGAGCTAAAGTACACTACAAATCTAATTAGTAACTAAGTTAGGTTGAGATTTATTAATAATTAATGTAGGTTTTGAACAAGGTAGTTGTTCAATTGATTTAAAGTTGGTTGTAACGATATTAAGAAGTAGTTAGATCTAGGGTTTCTATTCAGATAATCCGGATTATATATATATATAGTGGTTTAAGCTGGAGGATATATAGAGCTCAACTAGTATAACAAGTTTATCAGCTGTCGCATTTTTAAACGAGTATATTGTCTAGATCTATTGGTCTCGGCTGTCGCATGTTGATCAATAGAATGTGTCGATCGATGAATCTATAGGAGTATCGATCGATACACCTTTCGCAAGCGTCGATCAATCATTCGGATTGAATATTGATCGATCGGCTTCAAGACAAGCTTTATGTGCGGGTTGAATCTACTCACTAAGGTTGTAAGATCAGCTATTGCATGTTTCTAACAATCTTAATTCAATAAGGATCAGTGCTAATTAGCTATTCTAGAACACAAGCCTTAAGTTCCATCCTATTGATTTATACCACAACTTAACAATTCTATATTAGGGTTAATCCTTCATAACCTATTTGATCCATAAATCTAACAATGGAATTACTCAGACATAACTAAGCAATTCATAACAATAAATAAGTAAGTAATTTGCATAGATATAATAGATAAAAGAAATGGTGTTCCAATTACAAGCTTGTAGAAGACTTGAATCTTCTCTCCAACTCTCTCTATCTTAATGGTACTTTATGAAAACTGAATTATGAAAAGAATAGTTGTGAAAGCACACTTTGCCTATAACATATGGAAAAGCTATAATACTTAGGTAAGAACTCGTCAGGTGTAATCTTGTAATTTGGCGGAGACTTGGGATTCAAACCACCTTGACTAACTTGGGTCTCTGCGTATCTTCCATCGATCGATAGCACTGTGTGCATCGATCGATCATCTTCATTGATCTCGATGGTCAACTCGGGTGAAACTCCTTTTGACTCTAAAAGAACTCCAAAATCATCACTTTCTTCCAAGTTACTCTTGAACCTATAAATAAGCTATATAGACTCTAAAATATAATAAATAGTACTTAAAACCTTTATATACCATGGTAGATAATGGGTTAAATCCACGGTATATCACATGTATATGCATTATCCTATGATCCATACAAATATGCTGTCAAAACGTCCCTAAGATGCATTTCAAGATTTTTTGATGCCGTTAAGCTCATCAAAAATCTAAACATAATATCATCCATTACCGGGGAATACGTTTCCTCAAAATCAATTTCCGGTTTCTGAAAAAAAACTTAGGTAACTAATCAGGCTTTATATCGTGTTACTTCATTCTCTTCATTTACTTTTCTCACGAATACCCACTTATACCCAACATGATTTATATTCTTAGACATTATGACTATAGGTCCAAAGACATTTCTTTTATTCAGAGAGAGTAACTCAGTTTCTATGGTTTTCTTCCACTCCTCTCAATCATATTTTTTCATACATTCTAAAATAGACCTTGGGTTAGGATCATTATTTTTGTGATCTATTTCTTTGAACATAGAAAATAAGAACATTCCATCAACATCTATTATCTTATTTCTGATCCATAACTTTTCATCTCGGGCATAGTTGATAAAAATATCATACTTTTTTTTCCCTTCTCGTCATCTGGATCTTTATCATTATTTGGTTCTTCTTGAATCTTTTCATTTATGCCTCTTTTAGACATTTTTCAGTACCAGGTTCTTCAAGAACCTTTTTATTTATGCCTTCTTTCAGTCATCTTCGGTATTAGGTTTTCTTCTTGAACCTTTTTTTTTCTCAACCAATTTCTTTTTTCTTTGAATTTTTTTATCTTTAAAACCTGCTGGTCTCCCCCTCTTTAACAGAGCCCTAGGTTCATTTATTGTATCTCCATCAGTTTATATTTTAGGAACATCAATTCTTGATGAAACATTTCTCGTATTTGTGAACGCATCTGGTAACTGGTTTGCCAAATAATGCAAATGCACAATTTACTAAATTTTTAGGTCTGAACCTAAGCACCACCACCCCCCCCCGGGGGGGGGGGGTCAAGGTGTAACAGTGATGGTGTACACCACATAATCTCTTTAGGAATTTCTCTAATTCCTCCTCATAACGATGGAAATTCATCCTCATTAAATAACAATTGGCAAACCTTACTGTAAACATATCACCATGTATAATACTTGGTGACACATAACTCACATATATTTCCAATCTCCTCTGTGGGGGCGAAACTATCGGAACATAGACCGCACACCCAAAGATATGGAGATAGGATAGATCTAGCTCATGTCCATATGCCAATTGTAATGGCGGAGTACTTATGATATCCACTCTGGCTTAGCCGAATCGGCGCATCCGCATGCAAAATAGCATAACCCCATACTGAAATTGTGAGCTTTGTTCTCAGTATCAACAGTCTTGCAATAAACCGCAACCGTTTTATCAATGACTCGGGTCATGTCATTTTGTGTATGAACATGGGGAATTGGATGCTATACATCAATCCTCACTAACTTACAATAATCATCAAAGGCTTGCGATGTAAATTCACCAGCATTATCAGACCTCACTTTCTTAATGACATATCCTGAGAACTACGTTCTCACCATTATTATTTGGGCAATGAACTTTGCGAAAGCCGTATTTCATGTCTTCAAAAGACACACATTTTACCATCTGATAGATATGTCAATCAATACCATGAAATATTTGAACGGTCTGCACGGTGGATGGATCAGCCCACATATATCACCATGTATTGTTTCCAAAAACATTGGCGATTCATTGCCAACTTTTTCTGGTGAAGTCCGAGTTATAAGTTTTCCTTGAGAACATGCATTATATGTAAACTCGCCCGTTGCAAAATTCTTCCGTTTTTCAACGGATGGCCATTTGAATTTTGCACAATCTTTCTCATCATACTGAACTAGGATGTCCTAGCCTGTTATGCCAGATTTTAAATGTATCAGTAAACTTTAAGTTTATTACAGCATAGGACACAGTCATGTTATCTTTGTACAATATAGTTCAGAGGATAACATTCTTAACTCTTCCAATATTTGTTTCCTCTCGGACTTAATGCAAAGAAATTGCCATCTATACTCATAGTCTCAATATGATATCCATTTCTACGGATATCCTTATAACTTAACAAGTTTCTATGAGACTCGGGAGAATACAATGCATCACTTATTTCAAATAATGTTCCTCTTGGCATTGAAAGTTCTGTTCTACTAGAGTCCCTAATAATCTTTGCATTACCAGATATTGTACTTCCGCTTCTAGCGTAACCTTTCATTTTGAGACTGGATAAATATTCCTTATCTTTAATTATCGTGTGAGTTGACGTACTATCTGCCAATACATATCTCCAACCATAGTCTCAAAATTTGGCATTCTTTCTGAATTTAAAATATTCATAAAATTTGTATTACTAAACATGAAACATAATATACATCTTACAGAAAAAGATATAAATACTATAATACAGTAAACTTATATCACATCAATCTATATTACTCATCGATATTTTCTGCCTCAACCAGAAAATCTGATACATCGAGATGAGTATCATCATTTAAACTATGAAACGATGGCCCGGGTGCATCAGAGATTAAGTTTGTTTCACCTCCTTTCTCTTTCACTTTTTGGGATTCTCTATACAAATCGGCTAAGTGCTTTGGCGTATGAAAATTACGTACCCAAAGACATTTCATGCCGCATATGTAGAAACCCTTTTTTGTTTGTTTTTATCATCCTGGCTCCTTTCATTTCCGTGGAACTTCTTATTATTTCTTTTATCATATCGATAAAATTTTCTTCCTCGTTATGGGAACCGAAATTCACCCCTGTCGATTTCGTAAATATAGGAACTTAGGAAAACCGTAATTTCCCAGAAGACCCGGCTATCTGCGGAACCGCACACAAGCAATCAAGTAAACAATGATAAAAATAAAAAGATGTAAAAAACGAGATTTGAGAGCAAGAAGAAGTCTTATTACGAATTTGCGTAAGAACGGTACAACAAGAGTAAGCCTTACCTGTGTGAGCCGTCAGCGAGATTCCTAGTTTTAGCAACCTAAGACTAAAACCCTAGTTGAGACGCAACTCGATAACAAAAATGGAAAGTTGCCTAAATGCTAAGTTTTGGTGGTGAAAGCTCTGAAATTCGTGTCCTTGTGCTCTGTCCTTGGCCTTCTGCTTATATACTCCCTCCTTAGGCGGTTTAGTCCTTCCTAGGCGGTTTAGTCCTTCCTTTTCGCCCAGATTCGAGTTTATCAGGAATCTTCCATTTATCTCGATCTTTCCATTTTCCTTGCGGAAATCTTCTATTTATCTTCAAACTTGACATTTATCTTCTTTCTGTGAGTAAATAGTCAAACCTTCATTGTATCTTTGGACTGGATTTCGTTTAAAATCGCAAGTGGGCTTTTGTCGCGCTTTAGGGCTTTCCGAGCCGTTTTGCGATAAAACCTGTTTTATGATTTTAGACAAGATCGTTTCCTGATACAATGCCGTTTTTATAAGATTTCTCGAGTTAATCGTATAGTTTGAAAATGTACGATGTTCCGTCTAATATTTGCCGTTTTAAACGATCTTCCCGAACTTTACGAGAAAAGAAGACTTTTATGATTTTTATCGTAAAACTTGAACGGTGAGACGGATCGAGACGAAATGAGAGACGTTTCGACCATGGTTCAGGGCATGATCGAATCGAAGGAAGTATATCTTACGTCAAGGATGCGGGAGATCGAGACTCGGGACGGTCAGCACGACGTATAGCGAGCCGAACCGGGTTGGTTCAGCTTGCCGTACGCCGAGCTGGTCCGTGGCCACCAGCTCACCTTACGGCGAGCTGGTCCGGGACGTACCAGTTCGCCGTACGGCTAGCTGAACCGGTTTGGTCAAACCTGCTCGCGATTTACGGTGGAGGCGGTTTTTAGCGGGTTTTTGTTAATCTTGGGAAATCGTGTAATCGGCGATTGTTTCGTTCGTTCTTATGAGATGACAATCTCCAAGTTTTCCGTGGATTTCTTTTGTTCGGAAAATCCTTAGAAGTTTATAAAACAACTTCTCGTGTTTTATAAAACGTATCTTTATTTTTGCGGAGACTTTTAGCCATTGATTCTGCCGTGACCGATTTTGACACCAACAGTTAGCTCCCCAGCTCGCTAGAACCTTGAGCCTCTAGCGTGAGGTTCTTGCGAGTGGTTTTGCCAGTTTTAGGTAAGTTAGGCGGAATTAATGGTTGGAAGGTCCGTTGAAAGTGATCTTTCCACTCTCTAGGAAGAGGAACGCGTTTTAAGATTAGTGCTGCGCCTTGTGAAGGCTTCCTACGTTCCCTACTGAAGGGATCAAGCCTTTCGTAGTTTGTCTTGGAGTTAAGGTTTGTATGACATGTTTCCCAGTGAGAGCTTTATAGTCTAGTTATGTGTTGTGTAGAAATTATTGAGCATATTGATGTCAATGGCATCTTGTATTGGACCTTTACCGGCCTTGAGACTAGCTTCGCAAGCTGTTTGTCCTGGCCGGATGTGGCCGTTATAGTTTTCGGACTGGCCGCGTGTGGCTCTGAGTCTGCCACTTTGCGGCTTTATAATAAATCAATTTTCGTTTTTAAGAGCGTGTTTTTATTCGTATGAATGTAGAGGGAAGAATATGAGTTGTCGTCTCATAGTCTAACTCTTTTTGTAGATCGCCCTATTCGTTTGCCCGTTCCAGAATTTTCGAAATTCGGTGAGCGTTTAGATTTGAACGAAAAGACATGCCTTTAGGATCTCGAATCATGCCTTGAGACGTTAGAGACCAGTGTGCTGGGTTTAGGGAAAGACCTAGGTTTACTTTCGGATTGAGGTTATGCGATGACTAGTCGGCTTTCGTTTTGTCTGTTGCGATTTTAACCTGATTCCATACCGATTCAGAGTTTGCGATAGGTTCTCGGCTTCCACGACTCGTCTGGTTGGAATCGAGCATCTCACCGAGGACAATTTTTAAGTCTTCCGGAAGTGCTGACCAAAAGTTTGGATTTATTTTATAGCGCTATTACCCTCGTGTCGGGTGTATGAGAGCTATCTCTGCGAGATAACTTAAGTTTGTTTAGGATGTTGCGAGTTTGTTGTGATCAGCAACAAACTTGGTGGTAGATGCTACCGTTGTTTGGGCCTTCGCGAAGGATACATATCTTAAGAAATTTTCTATGTTTTATAGTCGCGGATGGACTGTTGGGTCTTCCAAGAAAGTGATTTTATCGAGGAATTTATTGTCAAAAAACTATTCTTCGGGTGTCTGCGACGTCTCGCAGTGCCGAAGATTTTGTTTTTTTATATGTTGCGTTTCGTGTTTTGTAACGTTTGCGGGCTCGAAGATGTTGCGCGGTGTTGCAAGGTTTTTGTCTTAACCCTGCTTTGCATAAATACTTTGGTTTGTTTGCGGACATTCGCAGCCAAAACTTACGTTCATGCTTGGATGTTAAGTAGTTTGATTCGTGCTAGAGAAATTAGGACCGAGGGGTCGCGTAAGTTTGCTCCTGAAACGAAGTGTCTTTAATTACAATGCTTTGTGAAGTGTTGTCCTTCTGAGACTCGTACCGCTTCATGAGCTCTATTACGAGTGTTTTCTTACACGTCGGATTTTGTAGGCAACTTGCTTCGGAAATAGAGTGAATCGTTAGAATACAGAACTTAGCCGATTTTCGACAAGTTTGCATTATCCGTTGAATGTATTGGCTTGGCGTGAAGGTTGTATTCAGCTGCATAACCAAGGATGTAGTTGGTAGAGGATTAGACCACAACATTTTCGTGCTATCAATAAGGTCGAGTCAGTTTGTAAATTTGGAATCGGCATTGAAATGAAGCTTGATCGGACAAGGGCCAAGTAGCGTTTGTCAAGATTGATATGCCAAGTATGCCCGTGGTTGTAGAAAACGTTTTTCCGTTTTTAGGTTTGATTTGTACGATGAAAATTTCGTATAATCTTTCTTTTGTTCTTATGGAAGTTGTTTTTTTTTTAGCCGAGGGAAACAGGGCCTAAGAAGCTCGATGTAGAGCCCGTGCGGAGTTGTTTGCGGGGTAGTTTCATTCTCGGATGTAATCAAGAGGAATGAGAGCGAATGCTCTTGAGCTGCAGAATGAGATCTTTCAGATCGTGGTGCGAGAAAACAATGTTTAGATTGGTCATTCAGTGCCGGATCGTACAGTGATATACCATGGTTTTGACCCACTTTTAGCCATGGTATTGATATGTTTTTATAATATATATATATATATATATATATATATATATATATATATATATATATATATGTTTTGGAGTCTCAAATTTGATATGCTCAAATTAACCTTCAAGCTACTCTCTCAAATAAGAGGTTCGATGTAGTACTTGAGGATCGAATCCACAGAGACCAATTATTACACT
>CAKOAT010606265.1:131095-167804 GCA_932364175.1 Eruca vesicaria subsp. sativa
GGGACGAACTGCCCATTCAAGTTATTTCTAGCAACCTAAAACACTTTTGATGATTAGATTAAACCTAGGTTCAAGCATTAATTAGCTAGTTTAATGCAGGCAATAAGTATGAACATGAATGGAGACAATCAAATAATGAACCTTATTTGTATTTAGCTCATGGATCTAAATACCCTAACACCCTAGACTAAGCAAGCTGACTACTCAGCCATAGACAGAGAAAACACAGAGATAATGGATGAAGAAAACATGTATGAATCAATAAATAATAAGCAAGAGGGTTTAGAAATCTTCTCCAAAGGTTGTAGAGATCCTTCTCCCTCAAAATTACAAAGTATTGAAATCACAATAATCCAAAAGCTCTAGAGTTGTTTCTCTGGTAAAAAGTAGCGTACAATAATGTAGAAAATAGGAAAAGAAGATATATGGAGGCTGCTGGCGGCTGGGAGAGAAAAATAGGAGAATTAGGGCAAATCCCGAAATATGTTGTATTTCCCTTAAAAATCGCTGCCGCAGGAACAGGCGCTTCAGGCTGCTCCGCTCGCTCGGGAACAGTTTGCAGACTGTTCTTCGTGAAAATTCCCAGATTGCACTCTTTTTCTCCAACTGGTCCATCTTCCATCCAAAGCAACTCCATACCTGTAATGACTTAGAAAGGACTAAAAAGACTCGGTAAAGACTTAAAAACACTTTAGAAAACATTGTTAGAATATGCTAAAAACACCATATATCATCTATTAAGGATGTTTTCAGGTTCAAGAGCATTTTGGAATAAAGTGATGATTTAGGTGTTCTTATGGAACTTAAAGGAGAGTTTTTCGAGATGACTATGAAGATCAGACAACAAGGTCAATATCCGGAGATACATATCGATCTATACACATCCTGTGTAATCAATCGATGGCGCTTCCATAGAAGATGAAGTCGAGATACTCCATCAATCGATGTACACCATGTACCGTCGATCGATATCAAGCGTGAAGAACAAGTCTGACTTGGGTGACTTGAAGCCCAACTTTTCCCAATATTACAAGCTTGCCCCTGACGAGTTGTTGACCTAATGGAACTCATACTTATAGTTATGCCTATGTGTTTTTGCAAAGCATGCTTTGTGTTTTCTTATGCTTTGTGTTTTTCTATGCTTTTTGTGTTTTCTATGCTTTTTGTGCTTTTGATACTATTTTTATACTTAGAAATAAAGTATTCTTTTCATCTCAATTCTCAAAGGTTATAGAATTCTAGATTTAGAAGAAACACACAAAGAGATTTGTTGTTCCAAAGAACCAAGAGTTCAATCTTCTAATCTTATGAATTTCTATTATTACCTTGCTGCTATGAATCACTTAGCCATGTCTGAGTAGATTCACTTTTTAGATTTAGGGTTCAAATAGTTATGAGGGATTAGTCCCTACTATGGAATGTTAAGTTGTGATATTCATTATCCAGATGAACCCTAATGCTTACTCTAGAGTAGCTAACTAGAGTATGATCATGGAATGATTTAACTTGTTAATCATTATCCTGAAATCATTTGGCATAAGCTTAGATCCTCTAGGGATGTGCGAGAGCCGGTCTATGATCTTGGTGAACATAGTTTCGATTCGAACTATTGCTATATCGATCGATACTCCTATAGAGTAATCAATCGATGGCAACTTATATTGTCCGATATGGCGATTGTACCATCGGTCGATTGCCGGCAGTTAGATCAATGGACGAGTCTATATAGCGACAGCTATTGGATCTGTCTAAGAATCAAAGTTCTTATATATCTTGCAAGCAACTTACTAAAACATCTGTAACATTATAATCCTGATTTTCAAAATAGCAACCTTGAATCTAACTACTTTCTTTTATCGTTCAAAACCTAAACTTATTCTCTTGAGCAACTTATCATTGCTCACAAACGGCAATTTACTCATATTTTGTGTTCCTTAGTTCCCTGTGGATTCGATCCCTAAGTACTACAACTGAACTTCTTATTTGAGAGAGTAATTCACTCCTTAGGGTTAAATATTTGAGTGATATCAAATTAGGCGCCTTTGCCGGGGAACTTTGATAGCCATTAGATTTAATCTGATTAGGTCTAGGTTACTTGTTACTGCTTAATCATCTTCTGACGCAAAAAATGTTTCTTGTCTTTTTCAGGTACATGCCCAGCAATACTAGAAGCAACAAGAACAACCAACTTGTGTATTCAGAAGACCCCCACAGTTTGGAACGTAGCATCCGCAAAGACTTACATTCCGCATCGATCGACATCAACACCTCTTTGTCGACCAATACTCGCTTACCACAATCGACCGAGACACCTTCTTCGTCGACCGATACTCTCACCTTCACATCGTTCGACATCAACAACCGTTCGTCGACCGATACCTTTCACCCGACATCGATCGATATACCTCACCTTACATCGATCGATATACCTCACGTTACATCGATCGATACTAACCGGCGAGACATGGTAGCACCTATTATTCTCACTACCGATGAGAATGGAGACCTGCATGATCAAGACGATCACCTGCGTAATGCAGCAGATATGAAGCAGAACGCTCAGAAGGAGATCATTCCTGAGAAAGAAACTGCACCTACAGACATCATTCAACCTGTAGAAGAGGCTAACCAAGCTAGAACTTTGGCTGACTACAACCGTCCGCATCAGTTCTATTCTAACCGATCAGCCATCCGCCCTCCTGCTATTCAGAGATTAGATTTCAAGCTTAAGCCGCAGTACTACACACTTGTTGGACAAATACCCTTCTGTGAATTGTCCCATGAGCATCCTATGGACCATCTGGAGAGGTTCGAGGATCTCATAACCATCATTTAAGCCAATGGAGTCCCTCAAGACTATCTTCTCTGCAAGCTTTTCAAATACTCTCTATCTGGAGAAGATTTGTAGTGGCTGAGACAGCTACCACCAGGCTCTCTCACAACCTGGAGCGACATCATCAAAAACGCATTCCTGCGTAACTTCTTTGATGAATCACACGCTGAAGAGTGGAGAAGAAAGATTGCTACATTCACTCAGAATCCTGAAGAGTCATTCAAAGATGCATGAAATAGATTCAAGTCCTACCAACGAGATTGTCCACACCACGGATTCAACAAAGTGCAACTGCTTTGCACTTTCTACAGAGGCATCTCCTTGGATTATCAAAGGGCTCTTGATACAGCTAGTGACGGAACTTCGACACTAGGAATCCACAAGAGGCTGTAAAGTTAATTGATAACTTAGCTTCAAGCAACAACACAAAGAACTTTGTGAAGACAAAAGCTACATCATTCCTTGGGAAGGTATACATCAATGAAGTGCAAGCACAGCTGGATACCGTTCAGAAGTTACTAAACAAGCAGATTTGTTCAGTGGAGGATTCAGGCACTGCAGGTGAAAATTATACGGAAGAAGATGTGAACTGGATCAGTGGAGCTGGTTTTTAGAGATTTGGTAACCAAGGAGGATACAAAAACTTCACAGGCCAGAGAAGCAATTTCAACCAGAGTTCACAGAAGTCCAACAACTTCAGCAGCAGAACCCCCACAACAACAGGAGTTATGTGAACTCATTCTACTCAAACCCACACCCACCCACCCAAGAGAGTAAACTGGAGGAGATGCTAGACAAGGTTCTTGAGAGTCATCAGAAACTCCAGACATACTTCAATGGAAAGATTGACTCTGTCTACAACACCCTCACCACAAAGCTAGATGCTTTAAACACCCATGTGAAGAAGCTAGAGACTCAGGTGTTTCAGACAAGAGAAGCACTAAAGAAGCAGGAGTTTGCCAACAACCACAATATCAATGCCATCCTGGATGATGACTTTTGGCAAGAAGTGGAGAATGAGAAACTGCAGAGTTCTGATGATGAGAGTGAGACAGAATTCAGATTCGACTATTATCGATTGATTTCATCCCGTGATCATCGATCGATACGATCCAGTGTACATCGATCGATAGACTTTGATGAGATTCGATCGATGAACTTAGACGAAAACCCTCACGAGTGCAGTGCCGTCAAGATTATGCCTCACGAAGCATTCGCGGCACGACACCCACATCCGCCCGTCCCTGTCAAAATCGATCCGCATGACATCGATCGACATGATGACCCTCCCATCGATCGACATGAAGACCTTGATATCGACCGACGCACTCCAATCAGTGTCGCTTGATACACGGTACCCCAATGCCGAGTGCAGCTTCCAAAGATAGATAGTGCACGTATTGACGCATTCCGGGAGCAGTATTACACTTCCAGAAGCCCTCAAAAAGCCATCATGGAGAGACCCACGAATATCTTTGAGTCTATGGAGATAGAAAAGGAAAATCATGGAAGAGTTCTCAGAAAAAGGAAAGAGAAGATACCCAAGCCTTATAAAAGGGAAGCTAATGAGAAAGAATTATCAAGCTTTAGAAAGAGAGTTCGTAGAATACCTAGAGAGAAACCCTTTGAAGAAACCTACTTTTCACATAGATTGTGGATATTTTTCAGAGAGACCAGAAAGACAGAAGAAGACATCAAAAGAATGTTTCACCAAGTCAGAGGCAGTCTATGGAAGAAGATCACACTGGAGAAGAAGAGCGATCCAGGGAAGTTCACAATACCATGTTCCATCAGAGGTGTTGAGTTCCCTCGTGCTCTATGCGATACAGGATCTGGAGTTAGCATCCTACCTAAGCTTATGGCATACCAGCTAGGTCTGAAGATAGAGCCTACTGAAGAATCTTTCATCTTTGTGGATTGTTCTCATCAGAACTATGGAGGAATAGTTAGAAACCTTGAGGTACAGATTGGAGATGCCTTAATTCCTACAGACTTCCATGTCCTGGCCAACAAACTCAACTTCAAGACATCTCTATTACTTGGAAGAGACTTCTTTACCACAATTGGAGCTGTTTGTGACCTGAAATCCAACAAGCTCTGTCTAACCCTAATTGACCCTACCACCCACTACAATCCGGTCCCAGTCATCAAGTTTCCAAGGATAAAGAGCCCAGCACTCGTAGCAACATGTTTCTGTGCCCACGAGTATGATTCCATGGCCGAGTACGAAACCGATCCAGCTCTATCGACCGATGGCAGTCTTCTACCATCGACCGATACCAGTCAACCCGAGTCGACCGATAGACACACATGGTCATCAATCGATATGGTATTCCAAAAGATCGAAGACGAGTTTCCAGAAAGCGATTTTAGCACAGATGATTGGGAAAACGATCTTTACATGCCAGAACTAGCTAGCATAACTACTCAGGAGGAGTATGATGAAGATTATGAAGAGGAACAAGCCACAAAGTATAGATTTCTTCGGGAAGATGAGAAAAAACCTCCTCTGCCGACCTTCATCTACAGAGCATTGATCGATACAGGCTACACTCCATCGACCGATATTCCCCAACCCAAATCGCTCAAACGACGTTTTGAATCAACGAGCGACAACCCCTACTGTGCACCAGTCTATGTCCCACATGAGCCACACGATGGAGATTACTCGATTAGAAGTTGGGCAAGCAGTTACAATGAGAGATTTGCAGTGGATACAACACCACTACAACATGCGATCCAACCTGAAGCACACGTATCGACCAACACGGAGCACCAACCTTCGATCGACATGTTCCTCAACAGATCGAGCGATGCACCTGCTATCCCATCGACCGATAACACCAATACACCATCCGAGGTACAAACGCATAATTTCGATTTTATATTACTTATTCCGGATGAATTTGGTATTTTCAGGGATCTAGAAGGCCATGTACGAGCACTAGATGGAAGAATCGTTCCAATCTCCAAAGAAGACGTTGCAGACACCCTTCAGATGGCCAATGGACCAGTCAGTCCCCTCCCACAACCACCCATCTACCAAAACGATCAGCACCAGCAACAAACACTTCACGAGCTAGATGGTGCAGAAAACCTTCATCTCAACTTAGCATATCAAGAATTTCAACGCGCATCGATCGATACATGACGACGTGTATCGACCGATATACATCACAAGTTCGGGAAGAGAGCTTTCAAATTAGGGATTCGTCGTTTCTTCTGGGAAAATAAAGACGAATATGGAGTTTACAGAGATGATAATGGTTTTGCAAGAAGCGTAGCTGGCGACATCATCCATGTTTACAAAGAATTTATTGAGAAGCTGCTGAATAGAGCCACACTATTTGGGCGCAGAGCACGCTGAACAGTTTGCTAAAGGAGTTCCAGTTTCCAAGCTCTACACACAAGCAGAGGTCACATACATGCTGAATGAAAGAACCGGTGAACATAACTGGGAGTGGCAGCACTGAGGTCTGAATATGAAAAAACCATAGCATCACTTCAAGGAGAATTACTGTGGAATCTGACTGGAAATGACTTAGCTCGCAAAGAAAGAAAAGCCCTACAAGAACAGGTGAATGCACTTCGCAAAGAACTAGAATCCCAGAAGCTGAAATCGACCGATACAGACCCATCAGCATCGATCGCCACGACCTTCGACAAACCTATCGAGAGTCACTTACAGAAGCTATCGATCGATGATATACCCAGTACATCGATCGATAATCTCGCACCAGAGTTCAGTACCCGAGGAGAACTTGAAGAGACAACAAGAGAGATCTACAGATCCATTGAAGCATGTGAACACGAAGCGTATAGATTACTCGACAAATTTTGGTTCCCAGTACAGAGTGACGTTCAAGGATTGAAATGCACATCAGAGGAAATTCAGAAGGAGATCAAAAGCATTAAGAACCAGCTCGCGAGCCAACCTACACAATTCGCATCGATCAACGTGCCTCTGAACTCATCGACCGATAGACATCCATCCACATCGACCGATGGACCTACACCTTGTTCGGTCGATACCATCCCTTCCCCTGTGCAAAACACCCAAAACCTCGACACATTGCAGATGAGTACTGATCTTGAGCACACCTACAACAACATTGGACAACATGAGTGCAGTTTAGCAAGCATTGAGGAGTGGCTACAGAGAATCCACTATGAGGTCCAAGGATTGCAAGCTAGTATGACCAAAAGCGAGAAAGCCACAAGAAGCTTCTTAACTTCATGGTTTGAAGAATCACAAGACAAGGAGGATACTTGTTTCCCAACAAGTACCTGCAACCCACCTCACTAGCCACCATACCTCCATAGTTAAGCTAACTGACTTTAACAAAGCGCTGAGTGGGAGGCAACCCACTGTTAGATATTTCTTATTTAGTTTTATTTTATTTTTACTTATTACCTTCGTTTTATTTTGGTTTTAGGAACACAACTACACGATCACTACCTATCGACCGATATGATCCTGTCGATATCGCTCGACATAGACTCATCCATGACGATCGATGAAGTGACTCATCATCGATCGATACCGATTTCGGTCAGGTATATCGTTCACAATTTCGATATCAGTTATACATTTATTATTTCTTATGCTCTAACTCCGACTAGTTATACACTGAGGACAGTGTATGATTTAAGTCTGGGGGAGTGGAATTACTGATGCTACTTTACCTTTTTGATCTCATTAAAAAGTTTTCAAAAATTGTTTTTATTGAGTCAAGAAAGAGACAAAAAGATTTCCAAAATTTTTCTTTTTATGTTACTACTCTTTAGCACCATTCTTAGAATTGTTGATTGCAGAAAGTACTATAGATGCTAAAGTGGATCACCAGTCACCTATGACAACACTTTTCATGATTGTTTGGAAGAACCAAAGCTGATTTCCAACCTAACCTGACATATATTGTTTGCCTTGGGGCTTGGTATACAAGGGATCGGAATCCTCATGCAAGTCTGGAAGGTAAAAGTCTCAATAATTTCTCTCCTCCCTTTGGCATCCCATAAAAAGAAAAATAAAAGATTGAGATGATTTCATGAGAGGCAGAGGGAGAGGTACATTACCCATGACCCCACTATTCTAAATCAAAGGAATGATCACACATTGTGGAAGCGAGGGAGAGGTAAATTACCTATGACCCCACTATTCGGCCTACACTTTGTCAAAAAAGGCTACAAAAAGTAGAAAGATCAATAAGATGAACATTAGTTGTTCATTGGGATTGATATAAAAGAAAAAGAAAAAATTTGGGATTCAGAGAAGGGAGATAAAGGGAGAAAAAGAACCAGAATGAGAATGCCTGAAACTTGCTTGAGTTGAATTCAAGAGTTCTTTGATCGATACTCCCAAGGTAAAGCCTACACCTTTATTTTATGTATAAATGAAATCAGTAGAGGGGATAGACATACATGATTGTTTAAGTTGATTGGCTAGATGATTTGGTTGCTAAGCTAGGATATGGTATAATGTGCTTGCAACAAATTAGAGGTGATGATTTTAAAGTTAAAATTTTATTGAGTCCCTGCTGTTTTTAAACTTCTTCCAAAAGACTAACTAATGGTTTGCTTGATGACAAGCAAAAGGTTAAGTTTGGAGGAGTTGATATACCATGGTTTTGACCCACTTTTAGCCATGGTATTGATATGTTTTTATAATATATATATATATATATATATATATATATATTTTGGAGTTTATTAGATATGTTTTCAGGTTCATGAGAATTTTGGAGTAAAGTGATGATTTAGGTGCCCTTATGGAGCTTAAAGGAGAGTTTTCCGAGATGACTATGAAGATCAGACAACAAGGTCAATATCCAGAGATACATATCGATCGATACATATCCTGTGTAATCGATCGATGAAGCTTCCATAGAAGATGAAGTCGAGATACTCCATCGATCGATGTACACCATGTACCATCGATCAATATCAAGCGTGAAGAACAAGTCTGACTTGCCCGACTTGAAGCCCAAGTTTTCTCAATATTACAAGATTTCCCCTGACGATTTTTTAACTTAATGGAACTCATATTTATAGTTATGCCTATGTGTTTTGGCAAAGCATGCTTTGTGTTTTCTTATGCTTTGTGTTTTCTTATTCTTTTTGTGTTTTCTATGCTTTTTGTGCTTTTGATACTATTTTTATACTTAGCAATAAAGTATTCTTTTCATCTCAATTCTCAAAGGTTATAGAATTCTAGATTTATAAGAAACACACAATTAAAGAGATTTGTTGTTCCAAAGAACCAAGAGTTCAATCTTCTAATCTTATGAATTTCTATTATTACCTTGCTGCTATGAATCACTTAGCCATGTCTGAGTAGATTCACTTGTTAGATTTAGGGTTCAAATAGTTATGAAGGATTAGCCCCAACTATGGAATGTTAAGTTGTGATATTCATTATCCAGATGAACCCTAATGCTTACTCTAGAGTAGCTAACTAGAGTATGATCATGGAATGATTTAATTTGTTAATCATTATCCTGAAATCATTTGGCATAAGCTTAGATCCTCTAGGGATGTGCGAGAGCCGGTCTATGATCTTGGTGAACACAGTTTCGATTCGATCTAATGCTATATCGATCGATACTCCTATAGAGTAATCGATCGACAACAACTTATATCGTCCGATATGGCGATCATACCATCAGTCGATATTGTCGGCAGTTAGATCAATGGACGAGTCTATATAGTGACAGCTATTGGATCTGTCTAAGAATCAAAGTTCTTATATATATTGCAAGCAACTTACTAAAACATCTGTAGCATTATAATCCTGATTTTCTGAATAGCAACCTTGAATCTAACTACTTTCTTTAATTGTTAAAAACCTAAACCTATTCTCTTAAGCAACTTTTCATTGCTCACAAACTGCAATTTACTATTTTAAACTGAATCAACCTAGCATAATCACTTAGGATTACATCTTTTGTGTTCCTCAGTTTCATGTGGATTCGATCTCTAAGTACTACAACTGAACCTCTTATTTGAGAGAGTAATTCACTCTTTAGGGTTAAATATTTGAGTGATATCATATAGCTTGGTTTTCGCTATAAGGAAAGTACTTTTCGCAAAATCTGTTATGTTTACTTTCGAAAGTTACTTCCTTATGACATGATCCTCCTAACTATACGAAGAATTTTTCGCTTAAGTAACGGGCGATGAATTTAGTAAATCGACACGACACATTGGGATAACAATGTTTCCATAGATTTTTGAGAAAATTTTCCGCTTAGTTTTTGATTCTTCGGTGATAGATCTTTTGGAGTCACTCACGGAGTTTTACCAAAGGTTATTTCATCGAGATCCAGTCGTGAAACCTTTTACCAGGCTTCTTAAGCAGAACGAATCACTTGACCAGCAATAAGATCAGTCGGCGAGCAGGAAAGACGTGTCCCATGTTGCTGCTTCTTATGTTCTCGATTTTGATTTTGCCGCAAATATTCTTGATATTATTCTGTGACTCACTTGGTTTGACGGAAAATGAGAGCAATGCTTTGATGCCTAAAGATTTCTCGTATAATTTTTTACTTCTTATACGAAACTTGTTTTGTCAATTTGAAAAAGATCTTTAGGACTTCGGCAAATCATCGAGTTTCACTTTGAAGTTCCGCAGAGATTTTCTAACCGCATGGTTGCGACGAGAGATGCTGTATAATCCTCAAGATTATTTCCCAGACGATTTGGATCAGTCTAGTGTTTTAGACGGATCTTAGATTGTCGTTTGCTTTTGGGATGATTTTGAAATTCGTTTTTACGCTTTTCGATAGTAGGGAGATTCTATAATATTCTAACTTTTTCTTTATTAAAAAGTTTCGATTACAAAGTGAATATTTAAAAATTTGGGAGTATACGGATACTCATATACGCACCCACTCCCCCCCCCCCCCGTTTCGGAAAGGGGATAGCTAAACTCGTCTTTAGGCGATTTGCCTACGTATTCCTTTCAAAAATCAAGCCATCTCGTAGTTCTGATTGTTGGTGCGAGTGTTTTTACTCGGCTGTCGTAGACTTCTCGATCACTTTAGTCACTGGATCGGTGTCTTGGTACGGGCTTGTTGCTTCTCGACCGTTGCTGGTTTTGGGTCGTTTTCCGCGGGCAGTGGTGTTAACTTCGCCCGTTTCGGTTTCACGATTGTGACCGCCAATTGCCTTAGCTTATGTTCAGCTAAAAAGCAAGAACGCGATTTTCTCTGGCATCCCCAAATTGCCGCGACTCCCGTAGCGGTCGGGAACTTAATGCCTAAGTGGTACGTCGACATAACCGCCTTCATGGAGTTTATCCAAGGCGTGCCCATGATTACGTTGTAGATAGCTGGGGAATCGACGACTGTAAAGTTGATGATTTTCGTCACTTCTTTCGCGACGACCGGATGTCGAATCGATCCTAGAGTCATAGCCGTTTTGCCGGAGAAGCTGGTCAACGGCTTTGATATTGGCTCGATCTCCGATAAATCAATTCCCATGCGCGCAAGCGTGTTTTGGAAAATTACGTTGACGGTGCTTCCGGTGTCGACCAGGATTCGAGCGACTTCTAAGTCGCTTATGACTAAGTCGATGACGAGAGGATCAGCGTGTGGTTGAACGATTCCACAGGTTTCCGTGTCATCGAAACAGATTACTCCCTTTGGAGTGTTATCCGATGGTACGTTCCAATTTGAGCCGGTTTCGGCTTTCCGTTGGCAGGACTTGATGGACGAGATGGTATCGCTGTAGTATTGCAATTTGCCGATGATCATATTGATCTTTCGGCGGTTAGCGTCGTTACCTTTCTCGTATTGTCTTCGTCCGCGCTTCTCTCCCGGCTGGTTCCCTTGAGACGGAGTTTCTGTTTGCGAGTTCTTATCGTTTTTTGGGGGGCGATCTGAATCGCGGATAAGGTCCTTCACGCTGGATATCTCGTAAAGTTCTCCCGCGAGCAATTTTGCGGCCAGTTTGGCGCCGAGAACTTTGAGTTCACGGTAGAGTGCCCACGAGTCTGGTGGAGATCGCAGAAGGAATTTTCATCGTAATTCGGATTCATTGACCACGTGTTCCCCGTAGTTGGCCCTTGTTCCGATCCGGAATTGATGGCATAGTTTTGCGCCCCTTGGAGATCTTGTCCCTCGTGATGGACGAATTTTTCGTTACGAGGGTTCTTCTTTTTCGGTTTCTGCTCGGGCACGATGTCCTTTGCGGACGATTTTGCCGGCTTATGCTTCTCAAACAGGATTTTAGTCTCCTCTTTGATGGTTATGTAATCGGTAGCTTTTTGCAGCGTGTCCTGGATCGTCCGCGGTTTTTCGCGAGTTATCCACTTTCGAAACTTTGACTTGACCAGAGCGATTTCCTGAGCACATCGATAGCGGCTCTGTCGCTTATTCCGCTAACCCTAGCCATGATAAGTTTGAACTTGCTCAAGTCGCGGAGAGGTTCGTCTTCCTTCTGGGATAAGCTCTAAAGGTCGGCGTCGGAAGTTTTCCGATTTATAAACATCGAGTATTGCTTCAGGAATTCGGAAGCAAGCTGGCGGAAACTCCCGATTGAATTCCGCTTAAGCTTGGCGAACCACTCGAGCGCTGCTCCTTCTAGGTTTTTGACAAAAAGACGGCAATAGCCCGTGTCGTTTCCGTGAGCCTTAAGCTCGGCTCGTCCCATGGTGATTTGGAAGGCCTGCAGGTGTGCTTTGGGATCGGTTGTCACATCGTAGGTCGGCACTCTAAGTTTTCCAGGATCGAGAAGCTTGACCTCGGTGATGAAAGCTGTGAAAGACGTTTTTTGAGATTCGTATAGCAGCCGATCTATTTCGGGCGCGGCACTAGTAGCATGGTGAATTTGAGATTTCACTGTATTTACCGCTGCAGCTGTTTTATTAATGTAGTCGCGGAGATCGCGAATTTCTGTTAGTTCGCCAGCAGTTTTCCGACCTCGTCGGCGTTTGCTGCGAGTAACACGAGATTGTTCCTTGGCCGTTTTTGTGTGTTGTACGCAGAAGAGTTCCTCCTCGTCCTCAGTAAAAGAACGCTCAGGAGAGGATTTTGGCTGAGGACTGCGATCTTTCCTCCTCCTCGGATGGATGTCTGCATCTTCATCCGACGGATCAGATTGGTTGCTTGTTTCCAGGTTGACCCTTTCGACACCGTCTTCTTCGGTCTCTTGTCTGTGAGTAGGAGATTTGTCCGATTCGTTCAGCGTCGCGTCAGGGTTATCTTTTTCGGAGCTTTGCTCCGGCAGATTTCCCTGCTCGGTTCTGGGGCGATCCATAGGAGTCCCGAAATCGATCCTTCTTTTGCGGATCCTAGTAGTTCCGCGGGGGTGAATTGCCCTGGTTCTCGCAGTTAAGGTTTCGACTTGTTTTGCGAGTGAACCAATGAGCTTTTCTTGTTCCTCCGATTTCTTGTTGAAATCGGAAAGCATCTTCGCGATGGTCTCGGTGTTAGCGTTAACCGCATACACATCAGGAGCTGGTGTGTTGTCAACGTTGTCGCTATCGAGGCGAGTTGGTTGTTCTTCTGTCATCGTTTCTTGAATGAGCTTGCTGCGGTTTGAGTGTAAGATTAATCCGACCCCCCCCCTCCTTTTAGCGCTAAACTGTGGGAACCAAAATTCACCACTGTCGATTTTACGTAAATTTAGGAACTTAGGAAAACCCTAATTTCCCAGAGGACCCGGCTATCTGCGGAACCAAACACAAGTAATCAAGTAAACAATGATAAAAATAAAAAGATGTAAAAAACGAGATTTGAGAGCAAGAAGGAGTCTTATTCCGAATTTGCGTAAGAATGGTGCAATAAGAGTACGTCGGCGAGATTCCTAGTTCTAGCAACCTAAGACTAAAACCCTAGTTGAGACGCAGCTCGATAACAAAAACGGAAAGTTGCCTAAATGCTAAGTTTTGGAGGTGAAAGCTATAAAATCGTGTCCTTGTGATCTTTCCTTGGCCTTCTGCTTATATACTCCCTCCTTAGGCGGTTTAGTCCTTCCTTTTCGCCCAGATTCGAGTTTATCGAGAAGCTTCCATTTATCTCGATCTTTCTATTTTCCTTTGGGAAATCTTCTATTTATCTTCAAACTTGACATTTATTTTCAAACGTGACATTTATCTTCTTTCTTCGAGTAAATCGTCAAACCATCATTGTATCTTTGGGCTGGATTTCGTTTAAAGTCGCAAGTAGGCTTTTATCGCGCTTTAGGGCTGTCTAAGCCGTTTTGCGCTAAAAACCGTTTTCCGATTTTAGACAAGATCGTTTTCTGATACGATGCCGTTTTTATAAGATTTCTCGAGTTAATTGTATAGTTTGACAATGTACGATGTTTCATCTAATCGTTGCTGTTTTATACGATCTTCCCGAACTTTACGAGAAAAGAAGACTTTTACGATTTTTATCGTAAAACTTGAACGGTGAGACGGATCGAGACGAAATGAGAGAAGTTTCGACCATGGTTCAGGGCATGATCGAATCGAAGGACGTATGCCTTACGTCAAGGATGCAGGAGATCGAGGCTCGGGACGGTCAGCTTGACGTATGGCGAGCTGGTCCGGGACGAACCAGTTCGCCGTACGACAAGTTGAATCGGCTGGTTCGGCTCGTCGTACGTTGAACTGGTTCCATCAAACCTACTCGTGATTTACGGTGGATGCGGTTTTTTGCGGTTTTTCGTTAATCTTGGGAAATTGTGTAATCGGCGATTGTTTCGTTCGTTCTTCCGAGATGACGATCTCCAAGTTTTCCGCGGATTTATTTTGTTCGGAAAATCCTTAGAAGTTTATAAAACAACTTCTCGTGTTATATAAAACATATCTTTATTTTTGCGGAGACTTTTAGCCATTGATTCCGTCATGACCGATTTTGACACCAACACTCGTCTTCTTCCACGACATAATTTCGACCACTTCCTCGTCCTCTCCAATTATCATAACTAGATGATACAACATTTTATTCGGGGAATGGAACAAATCTAATGGGACGAGCGTGATGGTTTAAAGTCATGAGTTGATTATTCTGCTCTACTACAAGGAGGACTTGCATCAACTCTGAGTAATGGGTATATCCATTCGACCAGTATTGTTGCTGCAGAACTACATTTCCAGGATGGAACGTGGAGATAATTTTCTCGATCATATCATATTATTTTATCTCCACATAACATTATCCTAGATTTAATTTCGAACATCGTAGAATTATAATCACTAACACTTTTGTAATCCTGGAACTGGAGATGAATCCCCTCGTGTTTAGCCTTCGGTAAGATCACATAATTTTGGTGATCGAACCTTTCTTTTAAAGATTTCCAGAGGTCACCATGATCCTTTCGTAATATATTCATCTTATAAAACATCATGTATGTGGTGTCGTAAAAGTATCATGGCTTTAGTCTTTTTCTCCTCCGAAAACGTTTTTGAACTATCGATGATTTCCAAAAGTCTGTTTCCTCTCAGGTGCATAACACTGTCCAGATCATATAATTATTTTCCTTAATATACAGCGCATTTATTTCGAGCTTTTTTCAAATTCAACATGATAACTGTATTTTTAAAATAATATATAAAAATATAATAAAGATGGGAATTTAAATGCAAAAAATAAAGGCATAAATTTAAATTGCAAAAATTTTAAGAGCATTAATAAAATTGGAGGCTTACTCTTCCACATGATACGAAGAGACAAAGTCTACCATGTTGATCATTTTTAGGTTCTATGAGATTTAGTCTATCATATTAACCTTTTTTTTTTTTTTTTAAGGTTCGAGAACACTTAGTCTACCATTTTTGACATTTTCTTTTTATTCAAGATTCATGGCGACATAGTCATCCATTATGATCTTTTCTTTATTCTTGGAGGTAAGGTCTACCATGTGTTTATTTGACCATGAAGACATAGTCTATCTTAACAAGCAGTCGGAAAAGACAACGCCTATTATCCCAAAAGATAAAACGGAGAAGGTTTAACCTTTCACTCCGAAACAGTAATAAAATTAATATAATAAAAATATTGAAAGACATAAATTAAACTTCACACCAATCCTAGAACTTTGTTTAGAAATTGGTATAATAATTTCGTATTGATAACGTGTTGTAAATTTGGTGAGATATAAATTTATATATATATATATATATATATATATATATATATATATATATATATATTATTGTTCGTATGTGTGTGATTTGGACAACGAGAAAGTGAGAAGAGAGATTGAATAAATATATTTCCTTGTATTGGTGGTATACGAGAAAGAGAGAGAATTAGCAATTGAACTTGCTTTCTTTATTATCATTCTCATGTCCTATTTATACTACAGCCAGTCAAAAAGTGTTGAGAAAATTTCACCTAAAGACACATTTTCTCTTTTCAATTACACTAAGAATCATATGTCACTTAAGATACACTTTATGCTTGTGATTTATCTTTTTTACCCTCAACTACATTTTCTATCTCTTGACAAAAGGTTACTAAAATAAAAAAATTTAAAAGATACCATCGAAACTGTAAATCACATGCTCTTCTTTTCGTTTTAGCTCAAACATCACTTTACCAAATCCTCACACATTACCATCCTACTCGTGTCTGAGTAAAGGTTTAACAATTATTAGTGGTTAGCCGAAGAATAATAATAGTAAGATAATGGGAACATGATGAAATTCATGATTGAATCTCAAATCCCTGAATTGTTTCTTCTTCTTATTCATATTATGTATATAGATTTTGATTGAAAATTCAACATTTTAGCCATGAAAAAATTAAACCAATGACCCATCCATCAAATTTTTATTCATCAATAATATTTACGGGATTGTTGAGAAGTTCTGGAACCGCCGTCACCGGAGCTATGGGTCAGGTGACTAAGCTCCATCGTCACCGAATCTATGGTCACACAGTTGAAACCCAAACTCATCTTCCCCCAGATTTGAAGTTTCGTCATCAACGAGTCGGCTCGTCTTTAATGTGCGGTTGTCGTCACCATCACACCACGATCTCCTCTCGCGGTGGGTATACTCCTCTACAATACAAACTACGGCGGAGCAACTGTTGAGAAGCTCTGGACCGTTGTCTCTTCGATCCAATCAATCACGACCTCCACCATGATTTGCTTGATCCAAGGTTGCTCTACTAGTCAGCTTGTCCAAGATGTCTCTTTGTGTTCTCGGTTCACCAGATCTTCAGTTTTTGATTTCTTCATGACATCCACGATTATGGTGTCCATGGTTCTGTTGTCCATAATTTTTTGATCCACAAATTTTCCGGCGATGTCTTCTTTTCTTTGTAACCACACGTTTGTATTTTTCAAATCCAAAACAAAACTTATCATAATACTATAACTAAAATATTTCTTACAATTATAAAGGGTATTTTTTTTCATAAAGAGCTTTGGGATATGAAAATGTGCTCCTCTAGTACATTGTGTCTCTGAGTGTAGACAAACTCAATAAAATGATCCATCATGTAATGCACTCGAAGATGACTCACATTTATAATTATTTATAATTAAAAACATTAGAACATGTGATGATCACACGTAAAAAATATATCATATCCTATCGCTTTTAGTTCTTTTTATTACAAATTTCTGAACATGAATTCATACAACCCACAGCTTTCTCCATATCTGTCCATGACACAACCACAAAAACATTAAAGATATATATATATATATATATATATATATATGGAGAATCATAATATCATATTTCTTAGAAATTATTTACCAAATGATTTTGACACATATCTTTTCTAAAATTACTTTCTTTAAAAAAATGACATGTCATGATATAAATGATGACATTGCTTATGTTTAATGTGACATGGACAATTAAATTTAGTTATTTATATTTTTGATAATTTTTTTGAATATGGTAGTAAATTTATATATCATATTAAAATAAACCTATTCAAATTATATTACATAATATAATAACAGGAATATTATAATATTTTCTAAATTTCAAATGATTATTTTTTATTTTTTTATAATTATACAATTTTATCAATTAAAAAGTTTCAATTATTTTTACAATTAAAAAACTATTAATTTTTAATCTCAACACCATTAGTTTCTTTAATATTTTTACAAGGTTTAGAAATATTGTTTAGTTTCAGTTTTTGATAATTAAACAATTTTTTATTAATCTATACAGGTTGATTTAATATGCTTGATCCAAATGAAATAGATAAAAAAATCTATATAAAATTGCAATTTTAAATATAATTAAACTGTTCTTAAATATAATATAAAATAAACAGAATTCTTTATTTTACCTAAATTTTATATTCAGTTAAATCAAAATTTAGATTAACATATGAGTAGGAAAATAATAAAATATAAAATACTAATTAAAAATAATTTTAAATATAATTTTTTTTAAAATTTCTACACATGGTATAGAAAAACACTTAATAAAAATATAAAAACCAAGTCAGTATCAGCTAGAATAAAAGAAAGGATAAACTTACTTTGATTTTCAGTAGGAGCACAACGTTGATTAACACAACCCACATAGCAGATATGGTTGATTGTGTCTTCTTTTACATCAGGAGGTAGACCACATTCCTTAACACATTTTTTGGCACATTTTTTTGAGTTTAGAAGATTACGTGGATCACTAAGACACAATTCGTAACATTTAAAATAGCATAATGCACGCGTTATTGGATCATCCGCGAACACCGATTCAGTTAGATGGTTTCCAATCATTAACATCATCGCTACCAATACGACCATTTTTGTGTTCTCCATGTCTTTGAGGATTTTTCTTCTGTAGAGAAAGTGATTGTTTCATTGGTAAAAAAAGTGTATTATTTATATATGAATTGTGATATGTATCATATATTTTTTCGTTCAAAATTTTTTTTTTTGTAATATGTATCATATTATACTAGTTAGAAATTATCCAAAAGATTCTTAATTCATAAAGGAAACTGATCTCCAATAGTTACCTAGTATACCTAATATTTGACCAAAAAACAAAAGATAATATACCCAATATATGACAGATTGTGTATACCATCTTTTGTTTTTCTTTTGTCAAAGATTAGGTGGACTATCTAACAATTGGAGATATGTTTCCTACTATATGAGTTATGAATCTTTTGGATAAGTCCTAAATAGTTTTATATAAGATCTGTCATATTTAAATTTTCTTCATTGTAAATTTTCAATACTAACTTGTATATATGTTTAGTGTAACTTACAAATTAATAATCATTTTGATAAGTTCTAAATAGTTTTAGATAAAATTTAACATAATTAAATCTACAAAAGAGAAAATCTTATACAATAAAATTGGGTTTTCTCCCTTCTTAAGGTATACACATCAGCAATTAGGAGGGGGCAAAAAATGACATGTCAGCAATTACTTTTCCAAATTATACCGGCCAAAATTATGCTCTCCCGTGTTGGTTTGCTTCGGCTGATGTTGGGCTCGGTTCTTTGCTTGATTGAGGGCCCATTAAATTTTAGGTTTTCATTTTTGCTTTCCTTGCCTTCAGACTCGCTTCCTCCCCGATAGCGCCGCAAGAACACGTTCTCTACAAACGTAACCGCTCCGATTCCCATTAATATTTTCTTTACTCTAGCCTTATGATCCTTAGCACAGTGATCGATTATAAATATCCAAATTTCGACGATGAACACCACAACTCAAACGAGATCCAGAATGACAGTTTGTTCTAATGGGTTTCCTGAGATTCTGGGAGGTGAAAAATTTGAAAAAGACGGCGAGCTAATGGGTTTGGACATGCTCCTCCTTGAAAAGAAAGGTAATCACCACAGTCTCCTATCAACGCTTATACGAAATTTCTATTTACCAGTCTTAATATTTAGTCCTCAGGATTCTGCTTATGGAGACCTTTTCAGTGAAGGTTCAGTTTAACGTACGTGACATCAAGTGTTTTGATAGCTCAAGTCTTTTTCTAAGATACATGGTAAATGCTTCAGTTATTTCGAGTTCTGTTACAGATTTAGGAATAGAACTTTATTATATCTTCTTAATTACATCTTATTCGACTCCGCTTTCTTACCACCGTTTGGTTCACGTATATCTTTGTTATGGTTTCTAGCAGACGCAGTACAAATCTATGCTTCAGTGAGAAACTTTTCCTGCAATCACTTTACAACGTAAGAAATAACCATTTTTATAAGTATTTTCAATGGAGTTTCCACAATTGTTGTCTTTCTCTGCAGGTTGTGATCTCTCTATCAGAAATAAATCCTCTAATCATATACCTCAGAAACGTTGAAAAGCTACTTGAGTCAGGAAGATTCACTTTTGTTTAAAGCATCAAACTTTGGGTTTTGTGGTTACCCTCCTTAGCTTTCACAGCAGCGTAGATGAGAGCTGGTGCCGTTAGAACTGCTAGACAAACTGTGCAAGACTGGCGGCGCAGCTTCAAAATCTGAAGCACTGAAAGTATAAAATCTTATCTACGAACCATATGTTTAAGTCTTCTTCTTGTCCTTTTGTATCAAAGCTTTAGTTAGAATTGCTACTTTTGCCTTTTTCAGGAAGAAGTATTAGCAAGGGGCCTTCTCGAAGACAATCCCTTGGCGCAGTTGATATATACGCAAACGAACGGCTTCTTCACCACTTATCTTTTCTTCCAAGGCCACTAAAGCTATTGTACGTTAAGTTTCTCATTTTATTTCTTGTGGTTGACATATGCCTAGATTAATCTCACTTTCTATCTTGCAAAATTATTGATTTAGTTGATTTGATGCATTTTACAATTCCGCTCTTTTTTTTTTTACGATTATGTGGCTGTTTATAAAGATTTGTTGCATTTTATGATTATGTTTCTTACTTTGATTTCTTTGTTTGTGTATATTGTCAGTATGATTTGTTCATCATTTGATTAATGTTGATTTGTATTGCCTTATTTGTGTTGTAGGTTTAGTAGATTTCCATGTCTCTTCCTGTTTGATTTTTAGCTTCCCATTTTACATGTCTTAATCTCTGTTGATTTCTGATTATATGAAACTGGATTTGAAATATTTTCTGTTGGTAAATCAAATTGGCAACTGATCTGGGTTTCTAAGATCTGATTCACTGTTTGAGTTTGTGTTTTCGCTGGAGCAAATGTGGAATCTTTGGAAGATTAGGGAATGACCACTAGCTGATGGACTTGTGAGCTTAGAAGAACTTGGATGGCTAAGGATTGATGTTGAAATTGATTTTTGTTATTAAGCTTCTTGCATGTTTTTCAGCCCTGAATCATTTACATCTGATAGTGATGCAGTGATGCTCCTGGAGCAGCATTGGCTGAGAAGAAGAGCAGGTCTTTGAAATGGATCTTAGCACAACCAAGCTGCAGAATCCAAAGTGGCAGAATTAGGTGTTGTATAATCCTGATTTTTTCCCTAAAACAGGATAATTTGATGGGTTGTGATTGTGTTAATAATAGACTGTTAAGTGTAAGTGATGCTCATTGCCCTTGGCTGTAAAATAACAAAACGTTTATTAGTATAGATACACCCCAGATTAATATACAACGCCTAGGATTTTATAATTATAAAACTTATTATTAAACGTTAACTTTATATATACCTTACTTATATGTGAACTCTAATCCTTAATTTTCAAACTTCAAGCCCTAAATATTAACATACTATTTTTTTAATATAATTATTAAAATAAAGCATATGATATGTTTTACAAATCATGTTTTCAAAAAAAATTAAATTTCAAAATTAAAATAAACCAACTAAATAAAAAAAAACTAAAAACACTTAACTTAAAGTAATCATCAACTTAAAAATTCTATCTAAGATCACCGCACACGATGATCTGAGGCAATGTATTTTAGCATCTGAGGCAATGTATCTTAGCATCTGATATCTATTTGCAAGCTCATCTAACTGAAATATATATTTTGTAAACTTTTTTTTAATACATTAATAAATATAATAGGTCAACTATGAACCATATCTACCAAATGAAATTTATATCAATGTAAAAGAGAGCTGTGTAGAATATAAATACAATCAATTACCTTAGGTTAATGTTTCAGACAAAGAGCCAGCCACCACACTACCACAATTTTGTTATGTCGTTTATAAAAGAGAAGAAGCAACAAAAACATATGACGTTTTAAAAACTTTTTGACATGAGATTGACTATGCAGACAATTACGTATCATGATTTTCCTTCAAAAAAAAAAAAATTGTAACAACCACAGCTCTCCATTATTTACATTATAATAGACCAATAAAATGTTACAAATAAAACAAATGGCAATACAAACACCCACTGCAACTTAAGGTCTTTAAAGAGCAAAAAACATTCACATCTTCAAATTCTCCTTTTTCTCCCAACAAACATTGCCAAACTTTTGTACATAACCAGCATATTTTTTTGTGATCAGACGGTGAAAATATTTCTTTTTTAACAACAAAGTCTACGGACCCGACAGACCCTTCATTAATAGATGCACATGGTCGTAATAAGCAAAGCATCAACGTCTAGGCGAAAGCACCACACCTTCACATGCATGGAGGTGGTTACTAACCAGAACTATGCTAAACAATCACAAAACAGCTCGGTAAATCGTTTGACAATATTTTCGTTTTCAGAGGGTTGGAATGATGACCATGGTTACATGCGAAATGCGAGTATTGCATAACGATTACAAAAACATTTGATGCGATTCTTTTAGTTCAAGGTAAGGGATCTGCCTCCAATAACATTAACACACCAACCAGACTTTCTACAATAACCTTCAAAACACTTGATAGCCCGTACACCTAGGAAAGATCAAATATTCCTTTTGCAGGCATTTGTGTGTTTTGATTTATAACTATGTGAACCTAGGTACAACCAAATATTAGTCCTTAGCTGCCGCATCTCTGTTTTGGTGTTTATTCGATGAATGCGGTGAATTTTCTGCAGTCTTGTGGACATGTTCTTCTTGTCTCAAGTTGTTGGAGTTGTTTCTGGTTTAATCAAAACTGAATCTACAAAACACCTTTCATGTCTTACTAGCTAGCTTAAAAAATTGCATCTCCTTTCTACAGTGATATCTCTATAGAAAAAAGGACTAAACTTGATTTGATCTTTGGTCATTTTTCTTTTATTTTAAGCTAAAAATTTAAAATCCAACAACTTTTATGTACTACAACAATAACAGTTATTTTTAAAATTATGTTGGACACAGATAAAAAACAATGTCTCCTTCACAAAATCTATTTGCAAATGTCCTCGGACTGAAACATATATATTCTATTAACATCAAATTTATACAATACTTTAATAAACATAATAGTTCAACTATGAACCAAACACATCCACCATAATAGTTACTATTCCTTAGATGTAGAATCGGAACATAGTAATACAATACTTTTGTATCTACACAATTATCAAATACAACAAACACATTTCATAAAAAAATATATCAGGAAAAGCAAATACACGTGTGAATAACACAAATATCAAACAATCACACAAGATAATCACAAACCAGACACATGAATTTACATGTTTCTTTTGGAACATCAACTTTACTTTATATTTTAAGTTCAACTATAATTACTTTGGTGCAACTATCAGCTAATCGATCCTTGAAACCACTTATGCTATTCCTTTTTGACCTAAGCAACTTCAAAACAAGGTAATAAACTATATCACTAAACACCATCAAATGGATCAAAAACAATTTTTTCAAACTTATTAGAGAATAAAACATATGAACCCGGCGCGTAGCGCCGGAATACCACTAGTTTAAAATAAAGTGAAGATGAACTCAATCCTAATCAAACCCCACGATGAAAATGCTAAACGGCATATAAAGAATAACTCAATCACGATCATCAACGGTGAAATCATCTAAAACCGATCGATGATGATGCATCAAAAAGCTGTCAGATATTTATATATATATTTTTTTTTTTTTGACAACGAACGGTTGATCTATTACTCAAGCTTGAGGTGGTCTGGAAATCTAAACCGGAATAGAACAACCAATAAACACGAGATCCCGATAGAAAGATCGGGCAGTCTTAGCTAGGTGATCAGACACAACATTTAAAGATCGAGGTACATAAGATATCTTAAAATCTGGGAAGCAAATCCTCAGCGTCGAGATCCTCTCTAATTCCGTTGAAAAGCTTGGCCATCCCTGGGGATCCTTTAGCATTGCTAACAATTCCTTGCAATCCGTCCCAAAGCTCTGACATGGCGAATGTTGAAGCATGTTCTCCATTGCCCACCGCAGCGCTTCCAACTCCGAATGCAACGCCGACTCCAATCTACTCACATTCCGCATCCCCATTAACTGGCTTCCACCCATGCTATCCTTCCAATCCCAACCACAGCCGGAAAATTGATCGACAGAGGTCCAAGAACCATCTATCATGCAAATATCACCTAGGCTTATGACCTGCGGGTCTGTATTCCCATCCTCTTGTGTATCCTCAACCCCCTGCTCATTGGCTTGGAACCAGGCAAAACACTCGCTCTCAGCATACCGTGCCAACTCCAACGGGTCTCTATCTATTCCTCTGAACAACTTGTCATTCCGAGCCTTCCAAATGTACCATATCAGCCAAGGATAAGGATCCTTTTCAAGATCTGGCCCACAGATGGCTTTCTTCCGCCAGAATAGATAATCCATATTCGCATATGTGCTTTCCAAGGGGAACAATGCCGGGTTGGAGGGTATAGATGATAAGGCCCATACCTGTACAGCCGGTGGGCATTGGAAAATTGCATGTGCAATTGTCTCATCCGGTTCACCGCACCGCGGGCAGAAGTTATCGCATCTTATATGTCTATGATTCAAAGCACTCGTAACCGCCACTTGTCCCGAAATGATCTGCCACATAAGATGGCACATCTTCGGGGATGCCTTAACTTTCCAAACTTGTGCTTGAAGCCTTTTAAAGCTAGGTTCATCCACGAAATTCACCTCCTCCTTCATCAGTACATTACGAGCTACCCAATAGCCGGACTTGACTGTGTATTGCCCACTCCTAGTGTAACTCCAGCAGAATGTATCTCTACGATGGGTTGAACTGATTGCCATACTCCTTATGAGAGGTATATCATCAGTGTCAACATATAATGCTAGCCGATCTAGGTCCCAGGACTTTGTTCCTTGATTGATAAAATCGCTTACCCGCATATTTGGGTGCAACACCGGAGCTGATGCATGCGCAGGTCTGGCGGGGGTTGTGGGAATCCACGGATCCTCCCACTTAACTTCATACCCTGAATGGATTTTGTGTCTAATCCCCAATAGCAATAACTCCCGTGCAGCCGAGATACTTGTCCATACATACGAAGGACTACTGACAGTGTGTTTTCGCAAAGGCGAACTTTGTCTATAATATCTCCCTCTCATAACACGAGCCACCAGTGAATCCGGATTTTGTGCCAGCCTCCATAGCTGCTTACCTAGCAATGCCAGGTTAAACTCATGTATCATCCTGAACCCAATTCCACCTTCCTCCTTGGGCTTACACAACTTGTCCCATGTTGTCCAGTGTAGGCCTCTCTTTGGTGGGTTTGAGCTCCACCAAAACTATGCAATGGCACTAGCTAAGGCGTCACATATCTCCAATGGGAGCAAGAAACAAGACATTACATATGTTGGAAGAGCCAACAAGATTGACTTGATCATAACTTCTTTTCCACCTCTGGACAACCATCTACGCGTCCATCCATTCACTCTGTTCCGGAGTTTATCTTTTAAGAAAGCAAACAACTTACATTTCGAGCCACTGATATCCTCAGGAATCCCTAGGTATGTTCCCATCCCTGTGTCATTATGTATCCCAAGTGTGTCTTTGATCTCCTGCCTTACCTCATGACCGATCCTCTTACCAAAGAGTAAAGAAGACTTGTCAAAATTGATGCACTGTCCCGAGGCCTTTCCATATTTTGTAACCACTTTCATCACTTCTTCACATTCACGGGGATCCGCCTTACAAAAGAAAAGGCTATCATCAGCAAATAGCAGGTGGGACACCGAAGGACACGCACGCGTGATGCGCATCCCCGTTATCTTTCCCTGATTCTCTGCGTGATTAAGAAGGCTAACGAGCGCTTCCGTGCATAGAATAAAGATGAAAGGGGACAAAGGATCCCCCTGACGCAGACCTCTCTCCGGGACAATATTCCCTCGTGGCTGTCCATTCATGAGTACTTTATACTTTACTGTCGTTATGCAACGCATAATCCAAGTAATCCAGACTTCAGAAAAACCCATCTTCCTCATGGTGGCTTCAATGAAAGACTATTCCATACGATCATATGCCTTACTCATGTCTGTCTTGATAGCCATTCTTTTACTGCGCCCACTTGGTTTTGTTCTTAAGGCGTGGAATAATTCCTGGGCAATCATTATCTTATCTGATATCTGTCTTCCAGCAACGAAGGCTGACTGGGTTTCAGAAATCCTATCGGGAAGAACCTTTTTCAGCCTTTGACATAAAACCTTTGATATAATCTTGTAACAAACGTTACAAAGACTAATGGGTCGTAGTTGACTCATCTGATTTGGCTTGTCCACTTTTGGGATAAGGCATATATTGGTGTCAGTGATCCCTGTCGGAATAGTGCCTTGAAATAAGAATTCATTAAGCATACGAGTTAAATCATCCTTAACAATATCCCAAAAATTTTGGTAGAACAAAGCAGTCATTCCGTCAGGACCAGGAGCTTTCTCAGGATGCATAGCAAACAAAGCTAATTTGACCTCCCACTCTGTGACCGGAGCTATGAGCCTCTCATTGTCTGCTGGTGTAATTGTAGTGGTTACTTCTGAAAGTGCGTCCTCAATATTCTCAGGGTTTGATGATTGAAAGATTTGTCGAAAGTAACTGGTAGCAATGGCTACCAGACCTTCCTCATCCTCCACTACGTTCCCCTCTGCATCTAAAAGTTGGGTTATCCTGTTCCTCGCTCTTCGCTGCTTCGTTAGAGCATGAAAGAATTTTGAGTTTCGATCTCCCTCCCGTAACCAGAACACCCTACACTTCTGTTTCCAAAATAATTCCTCCGCCTTAAGAGCGTCAGACAACTCTTTTAGAGCCTCCGCTATCTCTTCCGTAGTGGCATCATCATTGGAGGATAGCCGATCCACTTTTTCCTTCAACTCCTCTACACTTTTTCTCTGAATTCAGGTTATGTTGTCTTTTCCAATCACATAACGCCCGCCTGCAGCTTATAATGTGGTCCATAATAGACGCCCCTGGTGGTAAGTCTGGTGACTTCCATCCTTCAAGTATAATCTGCCTGAGTTCCTCATTCTGAAGCCAACGTTTATCAAATTTAAAGTTTTTCGATCTCCGTGGCTTTTTTTTAAGAATGTCTGCCAGGATTGGACGATGATCCGAACCCCACAGCCTTAGATACTGAACTTTAGAATGAGGAAATTTCTCATGCCAGTTTTCATTCCCCACAGCTCTATCAAGCCGACATTTAACAGTTGTATTTCCTGCTCTTCTTCCTACCCATGATAGCATATTTCCTGAAAAAGGAAACTCCAGCATGCCACAATCACTAAGCATCTGCTTGAAAGGCAAGAACGAACTATCTGTTCGTTGCCTTCCCCCTTCCTTCTCTTCATGACAAGTAATCTCATTAAAATCACCAATCATGAACCAGGGTCCATCTCTTGTTGTTGAGAAACGCGTAAGACGTTCCCAAACTAGTTCTCTCCGTTCAATAACAGGATCCCCATAAACAAACGTCATAAATACTTTTATTCCATCAATGACTGCCTCAATGTCAATCATTCTATTATTCGAAAACAAAATCTTAACTTGAAAATCATCCATAAAAAATAAAGCTAAACCACCGCTCAGCCCAGATGGCTCAACAGTAAACAAACGATCATAACCTAAGTCAGCCTGAATGTCTTGCAACAGCAGCCTCCTATTCTTAGTTTCAGAAAGGAACACTAGTCCTGGGCGATGCTTTTGACACATCTCCGTAAGGCGTCGAACTGTGAGGTTAGTCCCAATTCCTCGACAGTTCCAACTGAGTGTCTTCATGGATGAACGTGGGATGGGTTTTTGGACCCCATCGAACCACCCTCTTTGTGAACCTTGGATCTCTCCAGTCGAGCTCTATGGCTGGAGCTCCGAGTGTTGCCTTTATCGCCAGTCTGTTTTTGGGCTGAAGAGCTTAGGACTCTCAACCGAGGGGATCCCCTGCGTAGTACATCTTTCTTCTTAGGAGTTTTCTTAATCCCACTTCTCGACCCCTTTGCACTTCTGGAATTCCTATCAGCCGCTCTGTGTCGCGGAACATGTCTTTCCTTGGGTACGTCCAACTCCATTAGCTCTTCATCAAAAAGATCATCATCCTCACCCAACCCTTCCACTTCTTTGTTGGCTGGGACTTCCATGTCTGTCAAAGCCCCAATTATACCTGGATCATCAGTCTCCATCTCAATAGCATGTGTGGGAGGCGTCAAAGAACGCACCGCACGTCGCTCACGAAGTGTAACATTGACTTGCATTCCCGGAGAAGTAATCTTACTTGCAAGTTTCCGCCGTTGAGTAATGTCAGGGGTCATAGACGGCTTAGGGGTTATATCAGTCTCCCCATAAAGCTTCTTCCTCGCGTCCACTGTTGCAGATGGATCAAACTCCTGCGCATGATCAAAATGATCTCCTTGACTCCCCGGATTCATTTTAAGAACATCATCAGCCCGCACGTTCACACGGTCATAAGAACCATGGTGACGTCGACTGTTACCCACTTCTAAACCATCCATTTTACTAGAACATCCAGCCATCCTTGTAGTCGGCGTTGTAGTCTGCATGTCCCGAGTACCTGGATGGAGCCTAAACTCATTGGTGGATGAATGAGAACTCCTACTTTCTGCCGGCAACTGTTCTTCACGCGGGTATTTCCTCGCAAACCTGTTCCTGTCATACTCGTCATTTCTTCCATATTTCCTCGCATCACAATCTTTGATCTCATGTGACACACCACCACTAAGATTACCCGGTTTAACTCCCTGCTGCCTAGTCAAAGAGTTTGACTTCACTCGCCAGTGCTGGTCCTTCTTCCGGTCGTATGGTCCATGTGTATGAATATGAGTATTTCCATACCTTCGACGCATCGCCCTATCTTGATGTTGATTATACCGATTTTCAGGTCTCTGATGATCAGATTGAACACGGTCACCTGTACCATCCTCCTTACGATCATAAGGTTCATCCAATGCACGTTGGTAACCCGATACGCGATGGCATATAGGGCCTTCCGGTTTATGAGCCTTCATATCTAAAGCTCGCGTAGTAAAAGGCTTCGCAGGGTTAGCTGAACCATTAAGGGTAACCCGTAGATCAAACCCTTTAGGAACACCATGATGTTCGCTCTCCTCTTTTGGAACCAACATACGATCAGTCCTATCTGTCCTCTCCGTACTACTTTTAGGTTTTAAAGGACAATGTTCCTTCTCATGAGTTAAAAAACCACATGTAGTGCAGTGTTTGAAGAGGAGGTCATATTCAATCTTGATTGTGACAGCATCTCCATTTGAGTTCGTAGCCATCCTCGTGAACTTCAAGGGCTTACGAGTATCAATATCAATTAACATCCTCCCTGCCTCAAGCTCCAACGTATCTACAGCTCCCAATGAGTTACCAATTCCTCGGAGGTTAGTAATGGTCCACAAGTGCAAAGGCACCCCCGTTATGGTTACCCAGAACGGTATTGTCCAAGGATAATCATCGTGAACAATTGGCTCCCACCTAACCAGCACGAACATACAAAAATTAAAATGGAAGGGGCCTTGTCGCAGTACTTCCTTAATGTCCTCCTCCGAAGTAAAATTCAGAAGGAATTTCCCATTTCCCAAATCATTAGCCGTAATCCGATCTTGCATACCCCACTTTCCTGGCATGTAATTGATTAAGCGTTCAACATTCTGCTTCCTCGGGTTTAGAATTTTTCCAATAAGTGAGAGCTTGAAATCGTTGAGCACAGTAGAGTCCTCCTCATCGATTAAGCGAAACGGTTCCTCCTCGTCGTTAATCAGTAAACCCTTTCCCTTCGAATCAGGCAAATTACCACCACCAGCACCATACTTCCTCATTGTGTATACAAGGCAGCACAAAACACAGCTCTCTGTTCAACTCTGTTTTTCTAAGGAAAAAACAGAGTACCAGAGATCGTTTATGTTGCTTCGACGAAAACAGAGTAGAGCTATCCAAACGTTTCTGTTGCGTCGATGGAAGAAACAAATGTTTGAAATTGCTCAGAACACTCACCCTCGACGGAACGTGAGATCGTATCAAAAGAACCAAAATAAATAACGTGGAGTAACACCCAAGTTATTGTTTCCGACAGAAGATCGTGAAACAAAACGAACAAAAAATCCTGGAATGACCCCTGTGATCTGAGAAACCGGCGAACAGGACGAGTCAACCAGAAGTAGTCAAAGAAAAACCGTCGTGATGATTCAGCCCCACCGTGATCCTGACATACGATCAAGGAACCACGTCGTGATGATCTAGGTGATGAAAACCAGAAAAACGGCGTGCCAATCAAGGAGACTAAAGGATCGGAATGATCTGTTGTCAAGGAACAACGAAATCCAGTGTAGATCGAAGCCTCAAAGGAGATTGTGTTCTAGAGAACCGCCGTCGCCCTTCATGTCGCCCCTAGGGTTTTTTTTTTTTTGGTTGATATATTATATGTGTGTGTGAAACCTTATCACATACACATTATCCAATGCCAAATATGTTGATAACGATGAGAATCATGAAATAAACTTTTTGCCTCAAATCGTGATCATGTGGGAACAAGATTATTGTGAGCGAATTTGTGTATTCTACAGTAAAACCATGGTCAAGGATTACTTTAGTAAGATATTTATTTACTAAGAAACATACATTGAAAAATAAGATGACTAAATTTGAAGAGGCGTTTAAGTTTTAGCATGAGAACAATATAACTTTTAAGCATTATTTGAATTGAATGAAACACAATAAAACTCTCATATGTTAAACAATAGATGTGCGGCATTATACAACTTTATAGAAATGAGAATACAACTATCTAGATAATATTAGTGTTCTAAAAATCGTTTTAGGCGTTAAACTAAAGCATAAGCACTAATAGGTATTTCACAGAGAGCATTTCACACAAGTTGTTATTAAAAATTTTAAACAAAAAATAGCTTAATCAATAGAATAAAAACACATAGATATGTTAACTGCCAAGTACCTTTGCAGAAACCTTTCTTTACATTTGTCATTCTCTTTCCTCCTTTTCTTATTTTCTTAATTGTTATAATCTTAAGAACTATAATGAGAAACTACAACTATTGGTGGCTTTAGAGCACATTTATTTCAGTAGGATGCTTGATTTTTTTTTCTGGTTTTTGCGGATTTAAAAAAATAAAAATAAAATAACTAATCGCGGACCATCACGTGTCACAGGACCCGCAAAACAGGTCAAGCAACAACCAGAATCGTACGCTTCTTTGGACACTAAAAACACTGAATTTTGTGTTTTTTGTGCCCTCTTGATTTTTGTGCTAAGTACTCCCTAACATCTCCCGATAATAGTGCTCTTAGACTCTAGAACCATAGCGATAAAATCTCTAGGCAATTATAATAGGATACTAATGAATAATAAATAATAAATAATTTAGTGTTTATAAATTGTAGTAATTACTTTATTTTAATATACAATTTTATAATAACAAGCAATATGAACATTAGTATTCGTAAATTATGATACTTAACCTATTATTGGTTACTCAGTACATGTTTACGGTTTACCAATTATATATATATATATATGTATATACGTATGAGAAAATTCTTTAGGATAGACATAAAAAAATTTTTGTCACTAATATAAATCTTAAAAATAAAAATGACTAAAATAAACTTAAATATTTTATCAAAAGAAGTAAATATACACTTATACTCTTAGAATTTAATTAATCTAGATATTAGGGTTTAGAGTTAAGAGATGGGATTTATGGTTTAGATTTTAAGGTTTAAGGTTTAGAGTTGAGGAGTGGGATTTTAGGGATAGGATCTTGAATTTTAATAAATAAATAAAATTCAAATCTTCAAAACAAAAAAAATACTATTTTGGTCATTTTAGTTTTTAAAGTTTATTTTTGTAACAAAAACTTTAAAAAAAAACCTATTTGAGAGAATTACACACATATATATAAACCATAAATCATGTAGGAAAACTAAATAATAATTTACGCGTCAAATATGAGTCAGGCGATGAATCACTGTTCTTCACTTAGCGCCTAATGATTGGATGTTCTGCGACAATAAACTTCCAGTTTTCATTCTTTTCTTCATGTGTCTCTCCAAAGGTTTCCTTACCTACTATAGACCTGTAACGACTCAAAAAGAACTAGAAAGACTCGATAAAGACTTACAAACAATTAATAAAACATATATATATATAAGATGTCAAAAACACCATATATCAATTGTCCAGAATCGATTTTTTTCATGCACATGGATTCAGAGTTATCAGTTGGCTTACAAAGATTTAGTGGAGTTTGCTTATTAATTGACAAAAAAAAACTAAAATCGAAACATTCTCAATAAAAAGTTAGATTAGTATTGTTACTCATTTTGTGGGTATATTGAGTTACATATATTTTTTCAAATGAAGTATATATATTTTTATTTTTATTAAACCAAATTAATATCATATATTGTTGCGTTAGATTGGTTCCTTATATATAAGAATTTTTTAAAATAATTTGTACGTAGTTTTGTGAAAATGATATTTCTTAAAATAAAGAGATGATTAGTAGGAAGTTGTATAAACATATACTAATCTGATAAAATTTGAAACCTCATGAACATGTAGCAATAAATAAATTAATTAAATATTTCTGTAAATTCTAAGTAATTTTATACCTTGTAGGTGTAAAATATAAATTAAAATTTTATTTAAATAATTTTAAATACGATTGTTTTTGGATTTTTAATGGGAAATTTTCCAAATATAACCTAATTATTTGAAATGAAAAATAATACATCATATTTAATAAAATGAAAAATTAACTTAAAGGTGAAAAATATTATTTACCCTTTATGACAAAAAAAAAATCAACAAAAGAGTTCTCTCTCTACCTTTAGAGAGAGAATTCTCTTCATCCCTCCCCTCTTATCAAACCTTAGATCTTTCAGAGGGAAGTGATTGTGGGAACCGAAATCCACACTATCGATTTTCTGTCAAATATGGAAACTTAGGAAGAAACCCTAAATTTCTGAAGTCCTGGATCTCTGCGGAAATCACTAAAACAAACGAAATTAACAGAATATGGATGAATAACGAAGAACAGAGAATGAAAAATTTGTGTGAAAGCTTTTATTAAGAAATCGACAACTGTTACAAAGAGAATTGAAGAACTTAGACGTCGAAACGTTCTAAGGATCTGGATTGCTAGTCTAAATGCTAAATCCTAAATTCCTAAGCTAACAGCCGCCTTTTTAGGTCTGATTTTTCTTCCCACTCCTCTTCCCTATGCTTCTGGCTTATATACTCCTTTCACAGGCGGCTCAGTCTTTCCATTTTGCCCGGATTCGAGTTTATCGGGAAACTTCCATTTATCTCCATCCTTCCTTTCTTCCCGCGGAAATCTTCTATTTATCTTCAAACTTGCCTTTTATTTCCCTTATGCGAGTGAACCGTCAAAACTTTATCGTATCTACAGGTTAGATTCTGTCGAGATCGCGGGATGGGCTTTTATCGCGTTTTAGGACCTTCCGGGCCGTTTTACGATAAATCCGTTTCTCGACCTTGTACGGAATCGTTTCCTGATTCGATGCCGTTTTTAGTAAATTCCTCGAGATAATTGTGATTTTAGCTACGTTTATTTCTCGGTTAATCGTTTCCTTCTTTTACGATTTACCCGACATTTTTATGAAAAACGCGTTTTTTACGATTTACTCGACGTTTTTATTAAAAATACGTTTTTTACGATTTAAACGAAAAATCTCGGATAAATCGTATAGTTTAAGCGATGGGTGTCTTGTTTAACTTTTACCATTTTATACGATTTCTTCGAATTCTTTTCGAGAAAACGGAGTTTTACGGTTTTTATCGTAAAACTCGAAAGATAAGTCGGATTGAGACGAAACGAGAGACATTTCGGCCGTGGTTCAGAATGCGACCGTTTCGAAGGGCGTAAGTTTCAAATCGGGGATGCGGGAGATCGAGGCTCGGGATGGTCGGTTCAACGTACGGAGAATCGAGCCGGTCCGGTCCAGCTGTCCGAGGAGCTTCTAGTTCGCCTGTTGGCGAACTAAGCCAGCTCGGCTTAGTTCGCCAGCAGGCGAACTAGTCGGGGAGTCTCTAGTTCGCCTGCTTGCGAACTAGTCGGGAGGTTCCTAGTTCGCCTGCTGGCGAACTAGTCGGGGAGCTCCTAGTTCGCATTTTACGGCGGTTTCGGTTTTTCGCGATTTTGTAAAACGATTCTCGAGTTTTATAAAACGATTCTCGAGTTTTATAAAATGATTCTCGAGTTTTATAAAACGATTCTTCGAGTTTTATAAAACGATTCTCGAGTTTTATAAAACGATCTTCGAGTTTTATAAAAAGATTCTCGAGTTTTATAAAACGATTCTTCGAGTTTTTATAAAACGATTCTTGAGTTTTATAAAACGATTCTCGAGTTTTATAAAACGGTCTTCGAGTTTTATAAAATGATTTTTGCGGAAAGTAATGATTCCATTTTTTATAAAAGTTATCGTAGACGTTGATTTCGAAATTACGATTTTTGACACCAACAGTTAGCCCCCCAGCCCGCAAATTCTTGGAGGAAATTTTGTGGGCGGATGAAGTTAGCTTTTAATCGGAATCTACGGCTGAGATTTGTCTCATTACGAGGGAGAGCTCTCTTTTTTCTATAAGTATTGGATCATTACTTCCCATATCTTTCATCCCTCAAGTTCCTCTCCAACTACTCTCTAGAAAAACTTCAAGATGTCTTCTTTCCAAGGTGATCAACAAAACTATGAAGTTCCATCTGGTGACAACCCCACGGCACATCCGCAGGACGCTCGGATTTCCGAGTGTCTCTTGTTTCAAGACGAGATGGACCGCAGCGATGCTGAGGAGGATGCAGTGTCGAGTGGTGTACCTCTGGTGGATTCATCCGTTCTCTCGAGAGAGGTTAAGGCTATTTTGGACGAGGCGACGGATACGGTGGTGAAATCCTCGACGGATGCTATCACTGAACTATCGGGTTTGTCGGCTGTCCCGCCCCTTGTCGCAGTCGAGAGTGCTGCTGTTTCTGCTGAGGTCGGAACGGTTGCAACTCCTTCAGTGGTCGAGGCGGTTATGGCTCCTACCGTAGTCGAACTGGTCGCGGCTCCTACCATGGTTGAACTGGTTGCGGCTCCTACTGCGGTTGACCCGGTTACGGCTCTTAGACCTCCTCCTCCTATGACCAAGAGGGTGATTGTTCTGGGACTTTCGGCACTTAGTGCAACACTGCCTGCTTCAACCAAGGGTCGTAAGAGAGCTTGCCCGAACCGCAATGCTCCCAAGAGGAAGAGAGGTGCGAAGGGTCCGGAGACTGGAGCTTCGTCAAGCAAGGCGCCGAGCGTGGTTCCGATGTCACAACACCGCACCAAGATATGGATTCGCGGAATTATGCTTTCTTCTTTTTTAAAAAAAAAAATGAAAGCTATAGTTTTTGATTCGTATCTGACCGTCCGCCTTGACTTTTCCAGTTCGTTTCATTGATCGACGGGATGATCAAAGAGTGTGGGTCTGAGGTTGAACGTTTAACCAAGGAGTTGGGGGAGTCGCAGGAGAGGTCTGCTCATTTCGAGGGAAAATTGAAGACGATGGAGGGTGTTCATTCCGCGGAGATATCTCATTTTGAGGCTCGGATTAGCGATTTGGAGCGTGACCTCGGAAAGACTGCGATTCTTCTGGCAAGGCGAAGGATGCGAAGAAGTCCACGGCTTCGGAGCTGCGCAGACTTCAGCGTAAGATGAAGAGTTTTGAGGGATCGATTTCCTGTGCAACCGAAGGGGATATTCCTGTCGAGGAAAATGTCTCTGGTCTAGCTTTTACTGCCGAAAGCGTCCCTCAGCCATATGTAGAAGATAACGACGATCCGGAGATCGCTGTCGAAGGCGAAGGTGATGAGATGGGTGAAGATGAGGCTCCGCATGCGGAGAGTGTTTGAAGTTGTAGTCTCATACGAGACTTTCAAAAATTAGATTTTTATGTATTTGGCCGAGTACGGCTTTTGTACTTGTTCGGGACTGGCCTTTCATGGCTTTGAATCCCTTGTTGCTTCGGCAAATTTTTTATTTTCGTAATGGACAATCAGTTTTTATTTAAACCTTTTGTATTGAGTTGATATTGTGGGAGGTCTGCGAGTTGTCGTCTCGCATTCCGTTCCCTTAGTGGATCGCCTTATTCGTTTGCTCGTTTTAGGATGTTTAGCAAATCGAGTGAGCGTTTGGATATAGACGAAGAGACATACCTTTAGGATCTCGATTCATACCTTGAGACGTAAGCGACCAGTGTGCTGGGTTTAGGGCAAGAACTAGGTTTACTTTCGGATTGAGGCTATGCGATGACTAGTCGGCTTTCGTTTTGCTTGTTGCGATTTTAACCTGAATCTGCGATAGGTTCTCGGCTTATATGATTCGTCTGGTTGGAACCGAGCATCTCACCGGGAACAATTTCTAAGTTGCCCGGAAGTGCTGACCAAAATTTTGGATTTCTTTTATAGCGCTATTACCCTTGTGTCGGGTGTTCGAGAGCTATCTCTGCGAGATAACTTAAGTTTGTTTAGGACTGTTGCGAGTTCGTTGTGATCAGCAACAAACTATTTTTAAGTGATAGATGTTTACGTAGTTTGGGCCTTCGCGAAGGATACGTATGTTAAGAAGTTTTGCGTATTTTATAGTCGC
>CAKOAT010606265.1:167904-179506 GCA_932364175.1 Eruca vesicaria subsp. sativa
TTTCGTATGCTCCAGGCCGGACTACCTTTATGACCTTGTACGGTCCTTCTCAGTTGGCCCCTAATTTACCGGCGTTTCGTTCTGCGGTATTTTGAAAGACTTTTCGTAAGACTAGTTCTCCTTCGTGAAATCTGCAACCTCGTACGTTTGCGTTGTAGTACTTCGCGGCTGCTTGCTGATAGTTTTGAATTCAGACGAGGGCTTGATCCCGTCTTTCGTTAATCAAATCGAGTTCGTCGAGGAGCATTGAGTTATCTGACTCTTCCCTTTCTGGGAGCAACCTTCTGCGTACTCTCGGAAATTCGACTTCTGCGGGAATCATGCATTCTGTCCCGTAAACGAGGGCAAAAGGAGTTTCGTCCGTCGCTCGCCTCGGGGTCATGCGGTGCGACCATAAAAGTCCCTCGAGCTCTTCGGCCCACTTGCCCTTTTTGGCATCGAGGCGTTTTTTGAGACCGTTGAGGATAGTTTTATTAATGGTCTCGGCTTGTCTGTTGCCTTGAGGATATCTTGGAGTCGATTTGGTCAATCGTATCATCCATTTTTCGCAAAAAGCTTCGAATCTAGTCGAGATAAATTGAGATCCGTTATCTGTTACGATTTCATATGGTACTCCGTGTCTACAGACTATGTTTCTCCATACGAAACTTTCTACCTGGGCATCTTTGATGCTTGCGTAAGAGTAGGCTTCAACCCATTTCGAGAAGAAGTCGGTCAGAACCAGAAGGAAGCGTTTTTGTTTTGACGCATGCATCGGCACGACTATATCCATTGACCACCGCATGAACGGATATGGTGCCGAAATAGATGAAAGGACTTCGGCAGGTTGGTGAATAGTCGGAGCGTGCCGCTGGCACTTATCGCATTTTCGCGAAAAATCTTCGCAATCTTTTATCATCGTTGGCTAGAAATATCCGTGGCGCTTGATTTTTATGGCGAGAGATCTTCCGCCATAATGGTTTCCGCAAGATCCGTAGTGCACTTCCTGCATAACTCGCTGTGCTTTCTCCCCTTGCACGCAAGTCATCAGTGGTCCGGAGAATCTCCATTTGTAAAGTTCTCCGTCCATTACGACATACCGCGCGGCCTGAGTTTTTACTTTTCGGGGCCGCCCATTTTTCCGGTGGAAGTTCTCTGTTGGTTATGTATGCGAGAATCGTTTCCATCCACGGACGATCGAATCCGTAATCGGACTGATCTTTGGCTGAGTGGCTTTCGTCCATGTCGCCTTCTGGTTCATTGATCAGGTTTATGATTATGGGTGGTCCAATACTAGGATGTTCGATGAATTCAACGGGAATTACCTTGCTCATACCAGGATCTGAGCTGGATGCTAAGGCGGCCAGGGCGTCTGCCTGGGCGTTTTCTGCTCGAGGGATCCTAGTAAGGGCGAATTGATCGAACTTCTGGGTCAGATCTTTTACCAAGATCAGATATGCTTCCATTCTCTCATCCCTTGCTTCGTATTCTCCGCTGAACTGACTAGCCACTAGCTGGGAGTCGCAGTATGCGTGGAGATTACGAATCTTCAGCCCGTGAGCTAATCGTAGTCATGCGATCAAGGCCTCATACTCGGCTTCGTTGTTCGAAGCGTGAAAAATTAATCGGAATGACTGTTCCAATACTTCTCCCGTCAGGGATGCAAGTCGGATGCCGATCCCAGAGCCTTGTCTGGATGAGGATCCGTCAACGTATAAGATCCAAGTCGAGTTTGGCTCTTGGTTGGACGTGCTTCCCGTTGGGAGTTCCACTATGAAGTCCGCGAGTACTTGTGATTTCGCGCAAGTCTTTGCGCGATATTCAATATCGTACTCGCTCAGCTCGATCGCCCATTTTGCTAACCTTCCCGATTGGCTGAGACTATGCAAAATGGTGCGGAGAGGGAATGAGGTGGGCACGACGATGGTGTGAGATTGGAAGTACGGTCTCAGTTTTCTTGCGGACATGACTACGGCCAAAGCCAATTTTTCCATCATCGGATATCGCGTCTCTGCGTCCAGTAGTGTCTTACTTACATATATAGAAGATCGGCTTTTGTTCGCCACGTTCTTCCCGGATAAGGACACCACTCACGGCGGTTGTTGATACAGCGATGTAGAGGAATAATGGTTCTCCTTCTACGGGCTTCGCGAGTACTGGCGGGGTAGCTAGGTAATGTTTCAGCTGTTGGAAAGCTTTCTCGCATTCTTCTGACCATTCGAACTTTTTGTTCCCCTTCAATGTTTCGTAGAAAGGTAGACATTTGTCCGTTGATCGCGAGATAAAACGGTTAAGTGCTGCGACCCTGCCAGTCAGTCTTTGTACTTCGCGTTTTGTCCTGGGAGAGACCATCTCTATTAGCGCCTTGATTTGTTTCGGGTTAGCCTCGATCCCGCGGTAAGTGACGCAAACTCGCCACTTTCAGTTCTTTTTCTTTACGACAACGGGACTGGCGAGCCAGTCAGGATATCGAACTTCCGTGATCGATCCTACTTTGAGGAGTCTATCGACTTCGCTGTTGACCGCTTCGGCGCGTTCTGGCCCCAGTTTTCGTCTTTTTGTTTGATGGGTTTTGATGTTGGGTCAACGTTAAGTTCATGACATGTGATTTTTATGTCGATCCCCGGCATATCTTCCGCAGTCCAAGCGAACGTGTTCGAGTTTCGTTTCAGACATGTCAGGAGTTCGACTTTTAAGGTCTCGCTCAGGTTCGCACCGATTTCGACGCAGCGTTCTGGAAAATTCTCGTCGATGCATACTGAGATGACGGGTTCGCAGGTTGGCTCGCGTTTCCCTTCCAATGCCTCGGCCGCTCGCAACTGCCAGAAGAGTTCCGTTTTATCTTGCTCTTTGGCGTTGTCGAGGGACGTCAACTTCTTTTTCTTTTTGGAAGAGATATAGACTGGCAGACTTTTTCGTTTTAAATCTGCGGCGTAGCAAACTTTCGAGGTCCTCCGATTTCCCCATATAGTCTCGATCCCGCACGGAGTCGGAAACTTGAGACACATATGGTACGTCGATGGAATTGGTTGCATCAAATTTAACCACGGTGTCCCTACGATTGCGTTGTAAGACATAGGTCGGTCGACGACTTCGAATTCGACATTTTTCACTATGCTCCCGGCGCGAACTGTCAGGTTGATCGTTCCAAGGGTCATGGTGATTTCTACCGAGAGTCCTACTAGCGGGCTTACGTTTTCCGCGATTTCAGACAGATCGATTTCCATTCTCTCGAGAGTATTTTGAAGATGATATCAGCCAAGCTTCCGGTATCGACTAATATCCTCGCGACATCCATATTCTGGATCGTCAGCGCAATAACGAGAAGATCGTTGAGAGGTTTGATCGAATCGATCGTTGCTCTTTTCTCGAACGAGATGACGTCGCCGTTCAGATTAGGCATGTTGTTTCTCGTTTGTTTTAGCGATTATTGTGTAAGAGAATCTGACCCCCCCTCCTTCTAGCGCCAAACTATGGGAACCAAAATCCACACTGTCGATTTTCCGTCAAATATGGAAACTTAGGAAGAAACCCTAATTTTTCCGAGGTCCTGGATCTCTGCGGAAATCACTAAAACAAACGAAATTAACAGAATATGGATGAAGAAAGAAGAACAGAGAATAAAGAATTTGTGTGAAAGCTTTTATTAAGAAATCGACAACTGTTACAAAGAGAATTGAAGAATTTAGACGTCGAAACGTTCTAAGGATCTGGATTGCTAGTCTAAACGCTAAGTCCTAAATTCCTAAGCTAACAGCCGCCTTTTTAGGTCTGATTTTTCATCCCCCTCCTCTTCCCTATGCTTCTGGTTTATATACTCCTTTCCCAGGCGGCTCAGTCTTTCCATTTTGCCCGGATTCGAGTTTATCGGGAAACTTCCATTTATCTCCATCCTTCCTTTCTTCCTGCGGAAAGCTTCTATTTATCTTCAAACTTGCCTTTTATTTCCCTTCAGCGAGTGAACCGTCAAAACTTTATTGTATCTACGGGTTAGATTCTGTCGAGATCGCGGGATGGGCTTTTATCGCGTTTCAGACCTTTCGGGCCGTTTTGTAATAAATCCGTTTCTCGACCTTGTACGGAATCGTTTCCTGATTCGATGCCATTTTTAGTAAATTCCTCGAGCTAATCGTGATGTTTAGCTACGTTTATTTCTCGGTTAATCGTTTCCGTCGTTTACGATTTACTCGACATTTTTATTAAAAACGCAGTTTTTACGATTTACTCGACGTTTTTATTAAAAAATACGTTTTTATGATTTTAACAAAAAATTTCGGATAAATCGTATAGTTTAAGCGATAAATCGTATACGATTTCTTCGAGTTCTTTTCGAGAAAACGGAGTTTTACGGTTTTTATCGTAAAACTTGAACGATAAGTCAGATTGAGACGAAACGAGAGACATTTCGGCCGTGGTTCAGAATGCGACCGTGTCGAAGGGCGTAAGTTTCGAATCGGGGATGTGGGAGATCGAGGCTCGGGATGGTTGGTTCAACGTACTGAGAATCGAGCCGGTCCGGTCCAGCTGTCCGAGGAGCTTCTAGTTCGCCAGCAGGCGAACTAGTCGGGAGGCTCCTAGTTCGCCTGCTGGCGAACTACGCCAGCTCGGCTTAGTTCGCCAGCAGGCGAACTAGTCGTGACTAGTTCGCGTTTTGCGGCGGTTTCGGTTTTTTGCGATTTTGTAAAACGATTCTCGAGTTTTATAAAACGACATTCGAGCTTTATAAAACGATTCTCGAGTTTTATAAAATGATTCTCGAGTTTTATAAAACGATTCTTCGAGTTTTTATAAAACGATCTTCGAGTTTTATAAAACGATTCTCGAGTTTTATAAAACGATTCTTCGAGTTTATATAAAACGATTCTCGAGTATTATAAAACGATTCTCGAGTTTTATAAAACGGTCTTCGAGTTTTATAAAACGATTTTAGCGGAAAGTAATGATTCTATTTTTTATAGAAGTTATCGTAGACGTTGATTTCGAGATTATGGTTTTTGACACCAACAGTGATGATTCTCTTTTTGTTGTGATATATGTTCGATCTTTGATCATTGTATTTTGATTTTTTTACCTTCTAAGACACTTTCTGTCTTATGAATTACACATTAAAACACTTTACACTGGTCAGACACTTTATGAGTGTTTATTGTCTTTCATACCCTCAAACTAACCAATGAGCTCACCTAACTAAACCAGAGACATCTAACTGTAGTTACTTTAATTTAAAAACATATTCACTTTCCCTTTTCCAGATTCTTAATCATATTTTCTCTTTCATATCTCTCTTCTTCCTCACGTTCATATCCACCATATCTCAGAAACTCCCACAACAAATTATGACAAAACTGAAACCAAAGAAAAAAGTAAAGAGTTGCAAGACATCTGAGAAGTCTGAGGATCTAGACCCAACGCAACGCAGATAACACCGCCGTTTTTGGTCTTCCAAATCAATTGTCACTTTTTCTGTCCTTCCAATTCAAGGTATGCAAAGTTTGTTTTTTTCCTTATTTTACCTATATTATGTTCAGATCCAGTAGTATATGTTTATATTATGTGTTACATATGTGAGTTTTTTCCTGATCTACACTTTCAGTTTCTCTATTCAAACCCAGAGAACACCATTTTTTAAAGAGATTTTGTTTACTTTTCTCCTACCAAAAACTTGATTTCACTGTTTCTTTTAATTAGATTTGTCAAACTTAATTTTATTATTTTATTCTCCATTTTTTTCAGGACAACCAACTCGACCACCGTCTAAACATGACTAGACAACACCAATGATAAAAGTGTGTGGTGTGGACATAGGAGAGGTGGATAAGTGGTGTGGTGACTCATTTGGTGGTGCGTGAGTGACAACGACTCACCGGAATCTCCGCCAGTCTTCCACGAATCCGAAAAGAAGAGCTTTTGTTTTTCTGGGTATCTCTATTCGTTCCTTCAAAAGAAGAGCTTTTATTTTTTTGGGTATCTTCATTCTTCCCTTCTTCTACCTTCAATCATCTACTGTGGCCGATGAAATTGAATTTGTTATTTTTCTACATTGATAAAAAAATGTTACTTTTCATTGTTGTGATTTTTTTTTTGTTTTTTTTAATGTTTACTACATGAGAGGACAATGTTATAAATATCAATCCACAGTACTTGTGTCCACATTTATCTTATCTACATGTTATATGTCCAAACTTCTCCAATCTTCATGTTTATTTTCTCAAAGAAAACTCATAGTTTTCTAATTAAACTCATAAGTTCTCCAATCTCCATGTTTTTTTCAAAGATAAACTGTCCACAATCCTTGTATCCACATATATCTAATTTACATGTTCTATGTCCAAGCTTCTCCAATCTTCATATTTTTTTCAAAGAAAACTCATATGAGATTTCTAACTAATTCACGATATTGCATTGTAAGATCTGAACATATCCACATTTTTATGTCCACATTTTTTTCATCCACACTTTTATATCTACAAAATTTTATATATAATTTTGAAATATACAATATATATATAAAATGGATATTAAAATACAGAGAAAAATAAATTATAATTTATTATAATAATTTTTAGTTTTTTATATATCTCAAAACTGAGAAAAATCAAATAAAAACTTAAGGTGGAAAAATAATAATATAAAAAGAAATTGTGGGAAAATAGATCTAACCAGCCTCTTGTTTTCTTTTCGTTGGAATAAAACAGACACAATATTATATTATTAAAACTAACTCATTTCTTACCTTTCTTAACCACACCAAAAGGATATATGTGTATAAACACATAGAAGGAGAGTATGAGAAAGTGCTCCTCAAGTGTGATGTGTCTTATTCTGCTAAAAAAGAGAACAAAGTGTCTTATTCTCTAATCAACTCTTTTATTTTCGGTTTGCCGAGTTTTATTTTCGCTTAAGCGATTTTTGTATTGTACTTCAATCTCATCGAAGCGTCTCTTCATTCATCATCTTTCATCTTTAATTGAGATTTAAATAATCTGCTTTTCATCCGAATTTCAATCAAATCCCGTAGGTGATTGAGCAGATACTCTCGTTTCATCGCTCAACTAAACCTCTCTCTAGGGGAATCAGACTTCCTCTGTCAATAGTTACCCAGATTTAGTGTTCAGGAAAGCATCTCTGATAAGGGTTGATTGGGTTCGAAGGATTCCTGAAGACGTTTTCGAAGCGGATTAAGAAAAGTTGGCGTTTTCTTCAAAGCGGTCCGCCATATGATCTGGTCTTCTACTCGACTCAAGCTTCCTCTGTTTTTAATCTCCGGTGAAACAAAGCTCTTCTGATCAAGTAACCACGGCAGAGATGGAAAGCGTCTCCAAGGTGAACAAGTTTAATCGAGAAAGATGGTCCAAAATTGATAGAGAAAAGAGGGTTGTCTCAGAAGTGATCGTAGCGGAGCATCCTTCCGGCGGCAGAAGACGGTGGTTGAAACTTCTGATCTGCAAGAGAAACACGTGTTCCTACACGTGTCGATAGCGAATCAAAGATGATGGATACGTGGAATCTGATTCATCCTCTTGGGCTTAATTGTATTTGTAGTATATGTGGGCCTTCTATGTCTAATTATCTCTATTGTACACTTGTGACTTTGAGCTTTAATGAAACGGTAGGTGTTTTGTCTGTAATTGCGGGTATAATTCTCTTATAAATATTGATTAGTTGATATTTTATTAATTTAAAAATCAGCATAATAAATTATTATTTATGTTTTTAAAAGGTACAAATGAAACATCAAATGATTATCAATGACAAAACTCAAAAATCAAAAATATTTAAAATAATATATTTTTATAATATTTTGCTTGATTTATATTATATTATAATATTTATATAAATATTTTTAGTTAAATTATATTTGATTATAATTTTTTATATCTTAATTTAAAATTTATAATAGAAAATATATTTTCAAAATAACAATATAATGCATAAGTTATTTATTTTCTAAAAATATAATATGATAAATTTTAGGAATAGTCGTTCGGGTACCCATTCAGTTTTGGATCTATTCAGGTTTCGCGTTTTCGGATTAACAAATTTTCACTCCATTCGGATATTTCTAAATTTTGGTTCGGGTTCGGTTTGGATCCTTGCGGATTCGGTTTGGTTTTGGATAACCCATTTAATTTCTTTTTTAAAATTTTAAAATTGATTATGTACTTTAAATTTCTAAATATCTATAAACAAAATAATATATTATAAATAATTGAATAACATAAGTCAAAATACCTAAAATTAACATATAAATTAGTTTAATCTCACTATTTGGATTGTGAATCAATAATTGTTTTTAAAGTATTTTTGATATTTTTAGTGTACTTTAGCAAATAGACATGTATGTTTGACTATTTACATATATTTACAAGTATTTTTAACAATTTCAAAGTATTATATATATATTGAATTTTTTTATATACATCAAATCTAAAATAATTAATATATATAGGTCTATAAATTTCTTTCGGATATATTCGGGTACCCAAAATATTTTGGTTCGGTTCGGTTCGGTTTCGGTTTCGGTTCTTTAAATACCAAAATTTTGAACCCATTCGAATATTGAATCAATTTCGATTATATACTACTTTTTCGGATCAGGTAAGGTTGAATTCTTCGGATTCAGGTTTTTTGCTCAGCCCTAATAAATTTGTTTTAATAATATAATAATTATATAAGATTATAGAAATTATGACATATAATTAAAATTACCTAATATTATGGAGAACTTAATGAATCAGCAAATTCACTTCTTAAATAATTTTTCTTAAGTGATGATTTATATTTAATTAATAATTGATAAATTCTATAATATAAAAATATATCTTTAAGATAACAACGTAATACATAAGAAATATCTTATTTTCTAATATATGATACTACTAATATAAATTTGTTTTAAATATATAATAAATCATATATAAAATTATAGAAATTATGATAAATTATTAAAATTACTTAAAATCATGGAAAATATGACAAATGAACAAACATCAAATTAACTTCTTAAATAATAGTAGAGATTTTTACATGCTAATTTTAAATTTTATAATAGAAAAATATATTTTCAAGATAACAGCATAATACGTAAGTATTAACTTATTTTCTAAAATATCATATTATTAATATTTAGGTTTTATTATATAATCAATAATAAAAAAATTAGAGAAATTATGATAAATTATCAAAATTACCTAGGATCATGGAGACAAATCAACAAATTCATTTTTCAAATAATTATTTTGATTATTTATATTTAATTTTTAGTAATGTAACTTCTATATCTTAATTTAAAGTTTTATAATACGAAAATCTATTTTCAACATAACTACATAATACATAAGAATTATCTTATTTTAGAAAAATATAAAATTATTAATATAAATTCGTTTTAGTCATATAATAAATATAATAATTTTTATATCTTAGTATAAAATTTAATTTTTATAAATAAAATATATTTCAAGACAACAACATAATTCACAAGAATTATCTTATTTTCTAAAATATGATATATTCATATAAATACGTTTTATTTATAAATAAATTATATATAATTTTTATATCTTAATTTAAAATTTAATTTTTATATATAAAATATATTTCAAGATAACAACATAATTCCCAAGAATTATCTTATTTTCTAAAATAGGATATATTCGTATAAATTTGTTTTATTTATAAATAAATTATATATAAATATTAAAATATCTATTACTATAAAGTAAAGTTTTCTATCAGTTGAGGCTGCCATGTCATTAATAGGAGAAACAAGAGGTTGCCACGTCTCTTTCTCTTAGTAAGTTTATTTTCGTTTGGGCTTAACGAATTTAAGTTAATGGGTTTCAGACATTTTGTTCACTGCCGGATAAAATTTGTTATGTCCACATGTCAAACCCATTATACTAGCCCAAGATTCACTTTCTCTGTCTTCATCGATTACCATCTTCGATTTCTAGGATTCTTAGTGTTCTTCAGCTTCTGCTTTCAAACACCATCCATGAAGTTTCAGGAAGGTGATGGGAGCCGACTATTTACAGTGAATCTCTGGAGCTATGTTTTGTTCGAATCGTTTGGTTTGTATTTATTAACATAAGGTGAGGGAAATTAGAACCGTTACGAGATGCATTCAATCGTTGTCATTAATGACTATCTTAACTCCTCTATCCCAATCTTATCATGATTTCGTATTCAATGTATCTCCCCTCTCTTCGTCTGTAAATCTCTTGCTATAAAAAGGTATGCCTTCATCCTCTAACCATCAACCTTTCATTCATCCACGGATTAATTGCATATTTTCAATCTTTTTCTACATGTGGCACCCCTCAAGAAGTTTAGTGTCTGCCATGAGATCATTGTCGATGATGAGCACATAGACAATTGCAATCATGAGAGGGATGATGAAGAAGAAGATGAAAAATAAGTAGGAAAGAAGAGTATCTATGTGAAAGAGATGAATATTACGAGGGATAGTATCATCTAAAGAAAAACGTAAACTATGTAAGTGTCATGCTTTCTTAATTTCTCTATGTTTTTATATTATAGAAATATTTCTCTACACCTTATATAACATGGATGGCTGAAGGAAGCCGTGTCATTTGCACACCAAACACCAGTTGTTTATCTCATTCACTTAAACATACATGTCAAGTCTGAATATTAGTTTATGCAGGTATGGCTGTAGTTGGTAGAAGAGCATTGTCTTTAGCCAAGAGACTACATTTTCGGAAATTCTGGAGATTTTGTTGAGAAGAAGAGGAACCGATTCCAATAGTTTTGATGGAAAGTTAGCTAAGAAGACCAGACAGAAGGTGTTGAAGGATTATGTGAAGCCAAGAACAAAACAGTACGTAAATGGATAAGTTTCTGACACAATCCCAAACTATGTTCGAAATGAGCATAAAGTTAAAGATCTTTATGACTATATGATGTACGAGGTTCTGCTTATGTCTCTGAAGGCTGTAGTTGATTTGAATCTACATCTACATATGTATTCTTAATGGTACCATTTATCTTCAAGCTTGCATTTAAATTCTTCTTGATTATGAAGAGTTGATTACTACTCTTTTTCCTGCAATGCTTGCAAACCATGGTGAAATCTGGCAGTGGAAGAGAAAGTGATTATATGAGATTTATCGCATAGGACAGAAAATGACTGTATGTGGAAGAAGCTGCATTGTTAAGGTAATACTAAATATTGCATTCTCATTGAGTTTCTTGAATCGGAAGTATCTATCTCTCAAATAACATGTTGTGTTGTTGGATGATCATGTCCAGGCTACATTGGAGGAACTGATGCAGCAAGTTCAGTTTAAAATTTAAGGGATGATTGTCAGAAAGTCCGCGACACTTGAATCTCAAAGTATTATTGGTTGGAGTGCAGCAGGAATGCAAGCAAAACAAGGAAGAATGCAATGCTGTTCGTCATGATATATGGTGTTTTTAGCATATTCTAACAATGTTTTCTAAAGTGTTTTTAAGTCTTTACCGAGTCTTTTTAGTCCTTTCTAAGTCATTACAGGTATGGAGTTGCTTTGGATGGAAGATGGACCAGTTGGAGAAAAAGAGTGCAATCTGGGAATTTTCACGCGGAACAGTCTGCAAACTGTTCCCGAGTGAGCGGAGC
>CAKOAT010607376.1:0-31263 GCA_932364175.1 Eruca vesicaria subsp. sativa
AGTCTTCCAGACAACTAACATTTCAGTCGTCCAGACGACTAACATTTCAGTCGTCCAGACGACTGAAAAGTAACTCAGCCCAACTCAGACAACTTACTAGGGTTATATTCGTAAAAATGTCTTCTGTTTTTTTGTTTGGTCACAGAGGACTATATTGTAATTTCATAGCCCTTTTAGGTTAGATTTGCATTTGATTCAAATTGGGGTCTAGTATTGGGGTTAAAACCAAGTTGTGGGTTAGTTTTGGCAAAAACCCCAAAACAATAAGTGGTAGGCAAGTAGGGATATGAATTGACATGTTTTGACTTTCGAAATTAGTCCGTTTCTTCAACAACATATGGATATCTGGTACCAAAGTTATGTTTACAAATTACAATCAAACTGGAGGGGGTGGAATAGCAAGTTTAATTCTAAAACCTAAAGCATAAAATTCGTTATATCTAGAGTCTGGACCCGTGTTCTACTCTACCAAATTCAGAGACCTTTTTTGTGGTAGGTTTATGGAAATTTCTGAAGCATATTCGATCCCGGAACTAGTCATGCCATACTCAAATACATTATACTAAATTTCTATTAAAAATAAATCAAGGTACTGTTTTGATCACCGGACTGATATAAATACCAAAGATTTAGCACAGTTTACATAACCTTCATTCCTAGGTTGGCCAATAACTCTTTAGCCAAAAAGTATGAAAGCTCGTAATGCGTGTTTCTTCCTCTTGATCGTAGCTCTTGCCAAATTTCAATCAGCACGCTCCCAAGATCAATCAGGTTCTTAACTGCTTTCTTTTCTGTTTCGTTTTCTTCTATTTGATGGAACATGATTCCTCTGCAACCTATGAACCCTGTCAAAATTTGTTTTGTTTTTATGATAAAATCTTAAATAACTCTACTGAGTTGTATTTATAATATGAAATATGATATCGTCTAACATCTAATTTTTTTTTCTTTCTGGAATGTAAAATTTATTCAATCAAATTATGTGGTACTGCATCTATTCTTAAAAATGTTTATAGAATGAAATAATAAACCAATAATTAAATTGTGGCTGAACTTAAGCTTGAGTATCTGTTGTTGAATCTTTGTGCCGAACCAAGTGACCAGAACTTCGTCGAGATAGTTCAACATATAATCACACTCACATAACGTTAACTTTTCTAAAATTTGTCTATGTCTAGCACAGAATGATATCATAATTAAAATCTATGTGTATTGAAGATCAAGAGAATCGTCATCCATTAACACACCTGTAAATGACTAGGACATCGGCTTCATGGTATTTGATGGCTCAGTATACTTGATCCACAACATACATTAAAACTCTATAAATTAAGAATTTTAGAATTATAATATTTTATTAATTTATATAGTTATCATTTTTTAAATATGTAAATATTTTATATTATTTTTATTAAATAATTTAAATTTTAGTAGAATATATTTATTTATTTATATATTATAATTTCGCCTTTTGATTAAAATATTTGATACTATTTTTGTGTCAATATGTATCCTATCATATAAATGCATATTTATATTGCAACTCGATAGAATAAAATTAAAATAACGAAACGAAAATAAAGTTAGAGATGAAAATTCATTTTGAAAACAAAAACCAAATAATACAATATCTTATAAAATTTTAATAAAATTCATCTTTAAGATTTTTTTTTTTTTTGTAAAAAAATCATCTTCAAGATACCATTAATGTGTATGGTTATTGAATTTTGAATGGACAGGATTCATCAGCTTGGATTGTGGGTTAGTCCCAAAGGACACGACCTATGTGGAGAAGACTACAAACATAACATATATATCAGACGGGGCTTACATCGACAGTGGAGTGGTCGGGAGGATCGATGAAACGTTAAGGACGATATTTCAACGACAGGTTTGGAACGTAAGAACCTTCCCCGATGGTCAAAGAAATTGTTACAACTTCAACCTGACAAGGAACCAAAAATATCTGATCAGAGGAAGCTTTCACTATGGGAATTACGATGGCCTGAATCAACTCCCTAGCTTTGATCTTCACATTGGTCCTAACAAATGGACCTCTGTTTCTATCCGAGAAGTGGGCAATTCTTTAATCCACGAAATCATCCATGTCTTGACACAAGACCGACTCCAAGTCTGTCTTGTCAAAACAGGAGAAACAACACCGTTCATTTCGTCCTTGGAAATTCGTCCATTGAACAATAATACTTACGTCACTCAAAGCGGATCGTTGATGACAGTGAAGAGAGATTACTTTTCACACACACCATCGTTCATCAGGTAACAAGAAATTTTCCATATATATTTTTGAAACAATACTTGCGTTTACGAGTATGGTGAACCGTCTAATTCAGTTCACTTTCATCAATTGAGGTGTCATGTAGATTAATAAATAAGAAGTATTAAAATTTAAAAATATATAATCAGAAAAAGAGGAATGATGTCGATGTTAACTAAGCTCTAAATTCTAAACCTAAATCCAAATTCTACACAAAGTTAAACTCAAAACCTTAAAGGAACGACGTCGATGTTAATTTACGTCTATGGTTTAGAATTTAGGATTAGTGTATATAATTAATGTCGACGTCATTCTTTTAAAGTCTAAATTTATGTTTAAGGTTTATGAATTATGATTTAGGATTTAGCTGATGGTATTAATGTCGTTAACGTTGGTGTAAACGTTTTTAGCTATTTTGTCTTTTTATTAATTTTACTAGGATAAGACCTGCGCCTTGCGCAGGGTGAATATACGTAATTAAAATATAAAATTTTAGTATTGATAAATTTAAAATTTACATATAATTGTTTTTATATGTATTTGAAATTTTAGAATTTTGGAATTTTTAAATAATTATATATATATATAGGATCAGAAGCAATTGTAATTAGAACTATATATCAAATCTTAGAATTTAATAGACCCGATTTCATATATCTTTTCACTTTTTAGTGTTCGAGTGATGGAAAATAAACAGAGTGTCATTGGGCTTGATTGGTAGAGTATTTGCAAATTTTCTAATGTTTTTTAAGAAGCAGTTGGTAAAATAATTGCATTTAAAATATATAAAGTTTCAAAACTAATTTAATATAATTTATTTATTTGTATAATAATATTAGAAAACTATATTTTTTACAAATTAGTATTTTTAAATAATTTTCTAAACAAAATTAAGTTAAATTTTAAATTATTTTTAAAAACAATATTTTAAGTTTTTCAAATACAAATAAAGAATTTAAAATTAATTAGGGTCATGATTTAACATAACCATAATGATTTAAAAAAATAAAAAATAAAAAAATTAAAAATTAACTCAGTTTTATATCATGATTTAATAATTCAAAAATTAATTATGGTTATGAGAAGTTCACGTTCACGTGTTAATCCTATTTATCTTCAATTTTTTCTCTTGTTGTGTTTTTTAATATTTTGGTTATTACTCGATATAAATACTGATTTTGAAGTTTATTCTCATTTTGTTTATTTCTTTTGACTTGGGATTGAGAAAATACTTCAGATTTAAAATAATTAAAAAGATACATACTTAGGTTAAGATCTGCACTTTATGCACAATAAATATTTTATATTTATAACTTATTTTATAATATTCTGCATATCATAAATAATAAAATAATAAATATATATATTACATAACTAAGAAATCAGTCACTATTATGTAATAAATTGACGTATGAATATAAATTTAACTATCACTCTTGTTTATTCGCAATTAGCTTAATTAAATCAAAATAATCAATCTTATATATTGTATATGATATATAATTAAATTTAAATGATATAAACATAGTAATATTACACACTTTTAATATTCATATTTATTAAATGAGATGATTTTATGATTATTTGCATATTTGTGTAACAAAACTTTACACCAACGATTTTTTTTAATGTGAGATGTTTAATAGTTTCAATAATTTATAATCATTTTAAAAAAACAATGACATATTTCAAAATTAAAATATTAACTTTTCAATATATGTTGAAGACAAATATCAAAATATAAGTAGGTATTTTCATACGATTTATAGTTTAATTAAAACGATATGAAATATATATATAAACTAAAATTATTTCTTCATATGGTCTTATAATCATTATATTTTAATATAGAAAAAAATTAAAACCTTGATCCTAAAAGTTTATGTGAGACTTTTAACAGTTTTAGTAATTTATACTCATTTTGAAAAATTCGAAATACAACATACACAAAAAAAAATCTAGATTTTTATTATATGATTAATGTAATTGTGTAATTTATTTTAATAATAAATAAATAAACAAAATGAGAAAAAGTATACAGATTGCTATCAAATCTTTATTGTTTAAAATCATTAATTGTCATATATATTTTAATCACATTAGGTAATTCCTTAGGTTTTATTTAAGGAAAGCATGCGAAACAATAAATATTTGATATATGCGACCAACTATAGTCTACGAAATATTATATTGCTAGAAAATATAATTTTTAGACTATACATTATATCACATGCTCTAGAATCCTTGGGACTTGAAATAGAAGCCAAAGAGCTATGCCACATAGGATTGGAGTTATTTTTAATTCTTACAAACTTAAGGTTACAACTTTTTAAATGATTCTCAAATAATATATAGGGGATTATTTTTTGGTTAATAATCTACATAATTTTGAATTGGTGGTAGAATGTGATGTGAATTGTACGATTCACCATAAAAGGTGAAGGTAAGTATTGTTCTAGATTTTTGTAATAATTTATTTTGGAGGTTAGTCCGGTTTACGATTTTCTCACGGTTTGCTGTTTCCTACTTACGGTTTACTGGTTTATATAAACCAAAAGAAATGAGGAAAATAGAAGACAATATAAACTAAACCGTGAGAAATCGCTTAGTCAGAAATTCCTAAACCATTTGCGGTTGGCACTAGTTTTACCTCGGCTAGTCTGTTTGTTGTAATTCTGGTTTTATTTCATTTGTGTATAGGTCGGTTTTAGTTGACTTAACATATAAATAAAGTACTTTAACAAATATAATGATTTAAGAAATGATTGATCTTAAAATAAAAACAAAGATTTTTATTTGAAAAAAAAAATTGTGAGGAAGTTGATCGGAGTTACAATTTATTCTATTAAAATTGAAGTATAAAAAATAATTACCTAAATTTAATTATTTTGTTTACTACTTTTATTTTCATTTTCTATCACATTCAAACCACTTCATTTATTGTATTTCCAAATATTTACGATAACATTATTACAAAAATACAAATAATAAAATATAATTTTAAAGTGTTTTATTATATTTTTACATTCATTTTCACTTTTCCTAAGTAACTCACTAATTATCTTTACTTTAATTATTTAACATCATTTAGTTCACTTGTTAACCATAATAAATCGACAGTTTTAAACGAAATTGCTTTATTTGTGACATAAATTCAAAAATGTAACCAAAAAACTTTTTATTTGTAATGAGTTAGGCATGTACATTAAGATACACGTTCAGGTACGAATCATTTCTTCTGGGTCAAATTATTTTGGGTTTTAAAATTAGAACTCACTCAGGTATTATAAATTTCTGAGTGGATTTTGAATCGGATCTCGATGGATTAGGTTCTGATATATAGGAACATAAAAATATCCAAATAATCAATGTATCTGAAATATGGTAGGATACTAAACTAAAAATAACCATATATCCGATTCGATCAGGATCTTTGAATACAATTAGTTATATGGTGACCCATCTAAAATATATAACATTAATCAAGAAAAACATATATTAATATAAAACATAAAATCTAATATCCGCGCGAACGCGCATGTCAAGCTCTATTTTTTTTTTACATGAGAGAATAACCTCAAATAACTTCAAAACATGTTTTTTTGTTCTCAAATGAGTATACAAAGATCAATCAAAGTGTCAATTAAATGACAATCATATCTCTTTTGTACAAATATATATTAAAAAAATATTTTTCAAAAATCAAAATTAAATTATTTTTTGGGAACATAATATCTTAAAAAATGTTTAGAAATATTTCCTTAAATATGTATATAATATTAATAAAATTTAATAAAAAAATCATAAATATGTATTTAAAATATTTATTACATTGTGTGAATACCTTACTGAATTTAAATAATATGTATATTTAGTAGTAAGTACTCTTTAATATGGATAACATGTTCCTAAATTTGTAAGAAGATATCTAAATTTTATAAAGATATTATAAATATTGAAAAATATCTTCGGAAATTGGTACGTTCACTATGTTTTCCTAAATATGCATACAAATAAAATTTAGAAAGATATCATGCATATTCATAAACACTTTTCTAAATATACATGCAAGTTTATATTCAATAATTATAACTACAGGTTTATATTTTCAGAAAAAAATTAATAAAAATCATGAAGAAACCACCATACACAATAAAGAAGGTATTCCAAAACTTTTTGTAAAGAAAACTATTTAACAAAAAAAATTGGGTTTCGGAAATGTTTTTGAAAAGTTCAAAAAGTTTTTTGGAAATAGTTCAAAATTAATTTTAATTTTGTTATTTTTGAAATTTTTAATATTTATTTATTTTATATTTTAATAATTAATTAAAAGTTTAAATAAGAATATAATTTTTTTTATTCATTAATAAAAACTAGTTTTAGTTCTTTGTCATTTGGGGCTATTTAGAAGAAAAAAACTAAAACTAAAACTAAACATTTTAACGTTTTTCAATTTACACTATCCATGTTATTTATTCGTCGGTTGGTTTGTTGACACTAAGAGGGGTTGAAATTAGAATTTTAAATTTCAAATATCAAACCAGTATATAAACAAAGTGTTATTCAGATTCAGACTCGGTTTAGTTTGGTGTTACACAAACTAAAACAGTTTTTCCGCTTATTTTTTAGAGTATTCTACATAGTATTTGGAAATGAATTTAAAGAGTTTAAATGTTTTTGCATAGATTCAAATTTTTTATGCTTTTAACTAATATATATATATATATATATATATATATATATATATATATATATATATATATATATATATATATATATATATTCTAAAAAAAATCTAAAATTTTAAAACTTAAAATCAATATAATCATCTAAAATAATAATCAAACAAATTAAAATCAATAAAATCTCTCATTAAAGAAATTAGCTAAAGTAGTTTCAGTAACAAAAATATAAAATATAATTTAAGTTTATATGTTTAATTTTACTGAATTTTAAACAAAATTTAGAACTCTTATTTGAATTTATAAATTATAATACAAATCATTTCAGATTTCATATTGAATACATCCATAAATATTTAAATAAGCAAAAATCAATAGGGTGGGTATAAACAAACTCTGATTTGGTTTCCATTACAATTTTCAGTTCTGGTTCGACTCTTATGTTAGGGCTATGCTGTTTTTCGTATTTGAAAATAACAAAAGTAAGTTGCTCTCTCTAGGTATGATGAGGACATCCATGACCGAATCTGGTTGCCAAAAATTAATGAAAATACAACGTCGATAAAGACAGACCTTCCTGTTGATACAAGTAACCTCTACGATGTGCCTCAGCTCGTTGCCACAACCGCTATGATCCCTGAAAACCCTTCTAAGACTCTGAACTTACGTTGGACTCTCGATGAGATCGATGCACACTCATATATATACATGCATTTCGCCGAAATAGAGAATCTTGGAGCTAGTGAAACTAGAGAGTTCAACATTACTTACAACGATGGTGTACGTTGGTTCAGCTTCTTTAGTCCTCCAAAGCTTGGCATATCAACTCTATACAATCCAAGAGCTGTGAGTGCTCCTGATGGGACATTCGAGTTCACTTTCACAATGACAAGTAACTCAACTCTTCCTCCTCTTATCAATGGCCTCGAGGTTTATAAAGTCTTGGACTTTCTACAGCTCGAGACAGACCAAGATGAAGGTAAGTCAAAAATCGTTTTTAAACTATAATATCAGCAGTATGTTGGGATAGTGGTTTAGCATTTGGAGTTGGCTCCATTGTGTCCCTAGTTTGATTCTCGTTAGGAGAGATGCTTTACACCATGTCATCAGGTATTAGCGCTGGCTGATCTCAGGTTTTGGAGGAGATTAGAGACTGTCTGAACTTCTCTTGTTGAACTCTTCTTGTTAATCTAGATGGACTTCTAACCTAAAACCAATTGGTGATAAATGGATCAACTTATTTATCTTACATACTACTTAGGATCCCTTTCAACTACCAATGTGTGACCTTTATCCTTCATACGCTCCCTCGAGATACTTTTGACCGCCAATCTCGGAATGTTTGGACTGCGTGGATAGATAATGGATAGTTAATGGTTCGCGTTCGACTGCGTGGATTGTGGGCTCTGATACCATATTAAACTAGATGAACTTCCAACGTGGGACATTTATCCCTAATAGTTAATCTAGATGGACTTCTAACCTAAAACAATTTGGTGATAAGTTGATAGAATCATTTATCTTATATACTACTTAGGATCTCTTTCAACTACCAATGTGGGACCTTTGTCCCTAATACTTCTCGTTTAAAAAAAAACAATAACCAAGATTATACTATGTCGTTTTAACTTTGTCTAGTTCTTTGAAATGATGATCAGTTTCTGCTATGATGAACATAAAGTCAACATATGAATTGAGAAAAAAGATGACCTGGCAAGGAGATGTATGTGCTCCCCAAGTTTTTCTGTGGGAAGGTGTAAACTGCAGTTATCCAGACTCCGATCCACCTTTTATCAATTCATTGTATGTTCTGTTTGTTCAGCATTGAATCTTTTTTTTTAAAAGGTCTTCTTCACAAATTATAACTTTATTTGGATAATTTATTAGGAACTTGACGGCGAGCGAATTGACTGGTACCATAACACCTGAAATATCTAAGCTAACAAGGTTGAAAGAGCTGTAAGTATCCAAAACTCTTTAACTACACTTTTAGTATTGAATATATACAGTAACTCTACAGTATTTTCTTTGTAACTAAACTCTACAGTCTTTCTCTCTTTAATTTACAGAGATTTATCAAACAATGATTTATCAGGAGACATTCCACCGTTTTTTGCTGATATGAAGTCGCTAAGACTCATGTAAGCTTCTGTGATTGATAGTTTGATACCCTCTCTCTATCTCTCTATCTTCACTTTTCGTTCTTTTCTAAGGGATTCAGTCTTTCACTGCAGAAACTTAAGTGGAAACTCAAAGCTCAACCGCACTCTTCCAAACTCCGTTCGGCAAAGGATAGGCAACAAATCGTTAACACTATTGTTGTAAGATTCTCTCAACTATATTCAAGTAATGGACAAGTACATCAGGTTCCTTGCGACAAATGTTTACATGATATTGTTTTAGTTCACCACTGTGAGTTTCCCATGTTTTCGTCTTTCAAGAAGGCATATACATAAATGTTTTTTCTGAGTGTTCATTGTGAGTTGTGTGATAAACAAATAAGATACACTTGTCAGTTGATTCTGTTTTGATTACTTTCTTCTAATGTGTTTGGCATTGTACAACAAATGTTCACTGTTAATTCAAAACTTTAAAAGTCTAACCTTAAACATAAAGTTCAAAAATACTTTACCTATATTTTTTCCATTAGAAACAAAAACTACCGCAAAATTAGCAAAACTGATTTGAACCAAATTTTATCGTTTCTTGAATAGATCATAACATCCCTATTTTTGCCGAAATAACCGATCTAAACTGAATATCCGAATGCATATGGAAAAAAAGATGGGAAGGTTGAAAATTACTGACCTAGAAAGACTCTGGTCACCTGAGTTTCTGAATCCGAACTTGGACGTGAAAACAACTTCTTTCTTGTCTCCTTTGACCAGAAAAACCTGAGGATTACACTCAGCTCACCATCGAACCGAAAGAAAAATCTCGGGTCGGGTCCAATTCCTATACTAACGTGGAGCTCCGGATCCGATCCGGACTTCTCACCCTCTTGGACTTATTATAAAGCCCAATTCAGCCCATCTGTGGTTGGCCCAACACATCCTTGTCTCTGCCGCCTTCAAATCCAACGAAACCTCGAACCGACCAATCAGCTTATCACTCATAGCGAGTCCACACGACGCAATTAGGGAATAAATGTAATGTTCGTCCCCCTCTCCTAGTCTTGTGTCATAACTTGAACCACAAGAAACACCTGTATACACTAAAAAGGAAAAAAAGAAAAGGTGGTGAAATACACAGTCATTCAGTGAGAATGGTCATGTCGGCCAGCATGACTCCTAACAACTACTCACTCTGTTTCAAATAGATTCATGTTCTAGAAAAAAAATTGATTTCAAAAAAGATATTTTTTGTTTACATTTTCAGTGCACTTATTAATACTAAATTATTTATTTCCAAAAATATAAGTATATTTTTTAAAAAATTATAAGTTAAAAGTTATAGGAAATAGTTAATTACAAAAATATAGTGTATTGGTAATTTAAACTTAATAAATTTTCTTAATATGTATAAAAATATTAAAACATGAAATATTTTGAAATAGATGGAGTATTAACTAGGGATGTTAATATGGTAAAATCCAGCCCAATTAAACCCATCCCATTTAAGACCCATACCATTTAGAACTCATTTCCGTTTAGACCCATTTAAAAATAACCCTATTAGAGATACCCATTTAAAACCCATGAAATATACATGTATCCATTTAACCCATTTAGACCCATTTACATTATATTCTTATATTTTTTTTTCATTTTTTTAACTTTATGAACTCTAAATAAATGATTTCTCAACAACTTTTGATATGTATTCTTGCCTGCTTTGTGTAAATATTAAACTTTTGTGTACGTCTTTGATAAACATTTTCTTAACTTTATGAACTGATAAATGTAGATAAGACTCTTATTCTTACATAAAACTATAAGAGGCAATGAGGCATAGAGAAGAAGACAACATATACTTTCCAAAATGGTAGTTGCTCGTTGATATTTTTTGTTAATAATCAAGTACTACTCCTATTATTTTATGAAAATGGATAAAATAATCAAGCATAAACAGATAGACATCAAAGTATTAAAAATATGCAAAGAAACAAGCATCTGATGTTCACATATGTCTAAAAGAGAGAAAGAAAAGGGATGTTATTAAAGAAATAGTTAGACAGATAAGCAAAACGTATTAGTTGATGCAAAGGCACAGAGGAGGCTTGGAACTGGCAGTTCTAAAGATGCTAATGTGGTGCACTTGGAACTTGGAAGTATCTTCTCTACTTCCTACAAAGTAAAGAAACAATGTAAGACAAAAAGCAAAGAAACAAAGAAGGAAAGTGACTCTTACAAGAAGCAAAGAAACAACAAAAGAACCAAGCAAAATCTGAAGCAATTAACAAGCATAATACTATTAACCAACTTGCTTGTGAAAAATACTAGTCTTAAACATGCATCACCCAACATATTAAACAATTAACATGCATAATGAATCATTCATATCAATTCATATTCATTAATCACATTAACATTTCTCATCTCATAATCATTTCCAATATTAATAGTAATGTCACCTTGGCCTCGTCAGCCCATATACGGGCTTTGACAGGATCACTATATCCTCATTCTCAGTCTGACTTCACATATTTTAAATATACTTAACAATTTCATCACTTATCCCCCTTTTACAATTACCAACTAATCATCAACATTATCATCACGAATAATCATCACACATCAATCACAATCAAACACAAACAAACTCCTAGACCTAGCTTTTAAGAATACAACTTGACTAACAATATCAAAAATCAACAGATAACACCCCTCACCTTTGCCTTCAGGTTGAAAATAGATTCTGAAATAGCGGTCGAAGCGGTTAAAATGATGTTTTGGTGATATGAAACTACATCTGCATTCGAAAAGGGAATTGGGGTTTCTGGTTTTTGACGAAACATGATGATTTTTGGCCATGAAATAACACGCATAGTTATTTGATCTTACCACTAAAAAGGAAACCGTCAATTGGTATAGATTCCTTGCAACAAGATCTTTCCAGAGACACCTTATCCATGTTCTAACTCTCTCTGGAAACTATCTCACAAAACTCCTATGTGAATCTGGAAAAAAAGGTTTCAGAGATCTTTGGATTCAGAAAACTGTATTTTTTCCTCAAATTGAAGATCGGATAACTTCCGGAGTTTACCTCGTATTTGAGTGTTCTTGGTGGATATAGAAAGCTGGGAACGTCAGCTTTCTAACAGTAACAACCTTGGCACCTAGATCTTTCTGTATCAAAGGGAAATCTCCTCTCAATATAGCTTTCTGGACTGGAAAAACAATATGCACAGATTTGAGAAACATGTTGATTTTCTCTCAACTTTTAGATCGTGTAACGAACTGAGTATACCTCATAATTGAGATGCGAAAGTTTCTGAGTATTCCTAACAAGATCTATCAATCCAACTTAGGTTCTTTGCCTATCTTCTTTGTATCTGGTCGTGACTTTCTCACAAAAACATCAACTAGGCATTGTTTTCACTTAAAGACATAAGGCAGTTGACAACTGCGTTTTCGGTAAATTTGGCAGAGCTTCGCCGTCAAATTTTTCTACATTGCTATAGGTATAGGAGCTTAGGATTTTGATCATCCAAATTACTAAAGTACCCCTACTTAAGGCATTGGCTTAAAACGTGGGTTTTACCTTTAGGGTTTAAAAAAAATTGTTGGATCTGGACTGTGACCATAAACCTCGATGGAGAGGAACATGCCCGGCCCACAAGTTCTATAGGCCACAAGCAAAAAAAAAAAAAAAATCGGCCACTATAATTAAAAGAATAATAAAAATAGCTTTGAGGATAGATTAAACCCTGATCGCTTGGAGAAGAAATGAAGATTTTAACCAACTAAGCTGTAAAAACATTTTTTGAAAGAGGGCCGATAATTTATTTAACGTAAATATGACCGGAAGCTAATGCTTCTAAAGCATAGACTGAAGAGGAAACTCGGTTTAGGATTCTTAAGAGATCACTCGATCTCCTTGCTTAGACTGAAGCAAGCAGCGACAGTTAACACATCAACAAGGCTCCACCGGGGCTCCGATTCTGATCCGGTTTGAAACAAAACGGGTATATAGACAATTTTACGTTGGAAACTCTTGAATTTTATCTTACAGTATCAATTAACAGAGGCTGCGTACTGAGATAGAAGCTCCAGACGAGGAAATCCACGACGAAAATGATGCCGGAAACCTAATGGCTAAGTTTCCGATGATGATACATACCAAAGTGCACATGCACATTGAACTAAGGTTTAAGAGAGAACTGCAGTTGAAAAGCGTACGCATTGGAGTAGTATTCAAGCTATAAGGATGAAAAAATGATAGGGAAGAAGAAACATGCTGCAAAATAGCTAAGAAAAATTAGTTAGTTTACAGAAATAAATTGGTTCAACAGATTGTGTGCAGTCAAGTTCAAAACTCTAGTGAATAAATATTTGCTAAATATTTTCATAATCTATTTTTTTTCCTTTTAGCATTTAATCCAAAGAGTTTTACACATCAACTTTATCAACCTCAATGAATTTAATCCATGATGGCATCAATACCATTAAAACAGAAATATTCTGTTTAATGATTTTTTATGTTTTCTAATTATACATTTATTCTTATATACAAATTTAATTTATCATTAATGGCAATCTTTCATTTTTATTTGGACCTAAAAATATATAATAATGGGTTTCATGAATGGGTTGATTCTCTTTCAAATTTTATAAATTTTTTCTTACAAAAATATATTTTCTTTGCAGGTCACACGGTTCAAATTTTTGAGTCGTAAAAATGATTCAACCCGCTGCAGAGCAGGTCGGATGAAGCGAGTTTGACCCGCTTCCCAATATCAGGCGTAGTTAATTGATATTATTTTTCACAAATAAAACTACAATTATATACAATACATTTACATAGATATTGATGATAATAATAAATTAAAATCTGCAATAATTTTTAAAAAATTATATTAGATAGTGGAATTTTGTAATTGAATGATTTTATGAATTAATCACAAAACTAAAAAAAATGGGTCATTTAATTGTTAAATATATAATATTTCTCAAATACAAATTTGAGGTACAACCATTGTTAATATATTTTGAAACATAAAAATTCGTCTAAGACAAGGGAAGGGAATGCCCCTAATGAGCCCACATTTGTTAGAGAGACTCAAGTTCTTGTAAGATAAAAGAACATTATTCTTGAGAGACACGTAGTCTGCAATTTGGTAGTCAAGAACGAGACGAAGAAGTCTGAAATATACACAAGAAAAGAAAATTAATTTAACGCATATATATAATAAGCTAGGGATATAGATATATACCTATTGAACAGGAGCAAATCAATTTTCTCGAAAAATTCTCAAACTTTGTGTCGAGCATCACCACAGAACCCTCGTCCCATACGCCTTGTAAATTGTTGATTGCTTGACACCACTTATAAACTAGTAGAGGTGGTGGCTCTGAGTCGGAGGGTTTAATCCAGTTTGGAAATAATTGGCGTTTGCTAGACTCGTACCTCAGATACTGATCCAAATAACCGTCCGTGATTTTCTCTTGAATATCAATATTATAAACCGGCTTTGAATCAGTATATTCAATGCCAACCTGTATAGAAAGAAACATATTCACCATCAACGGTTAAACTTCTTGAGCGTGGATTTAGTAACTTACCTTTTTGAAGCTTTTGTGATTGAAAAGATCAGCTTTTATACGATTCAAAGCTTCAAGAGGTTTGTCATATGCTTGTTGAATAAGAAGAAGCTCCTCTTGTTGCTCCTGATTTACATCTGCACTATAAGATTCTTTAAGCCGGTCAAGGGCCAGGGTGAGGAGTTCCTTGTCGTGTTTGTACGAGACTTTAGGGAATGGAATTGGGGAAAAATGCCTAGCTTTCAGCCAATCTTTGGTGGTTGCATATATTTCCTCTGTATCACCGGGAAGGATATATGCACCACCGTTTCTTGTTTTTTTCCTGATACTCCTGCAACATGAAAAACAACGCATCACAGACCAGTTCTATGCCTCTTTTGTGTATATTAGGAATATACATGTGCAAGCAACAAACCAACATTCACAAACTAAAACAATAGAAAGACGTATATACCTGTTGTGTCTTGAGCTGCAGATGTGTGAGCCTTCCCATAATCTTTTTCTTTTTACAAACAGTCTCAGAAACATAATCCCCTTGTCTGATACGATCATGGATTGTGTACTTTCATGTTTCCACCAATCACCCTTACACTTGATATACTCGCCGATCATATCCTCAACTGGCGTAAGCAGCACAGGGACCTTCCATTGGAATTGGATATTATCTTTCCAGCAACGCCATGCCTCCGTAAGGTGTTGACACGTATTATATTTTGCTCGGTACCTTCTGCACATTGGCAGAAAATATTAAGCAATAAGCACAGTGGTTACATCCTAGAGTAACATGAACGGATAATGGAAACCTGGCAAGGCAGCAACGATATCTCGAAAGATTGTTTCTTGACGCTCCAAATCAGAAAGGCTTTCCCCAGTTTCGGAAACTCTCTTCGATGTCATTATTTTGGTTACTCCTCTAAGAACATGAACTTTCTCAGAAGATTTCTCATCATCACGATCCCTGAATTAACAAAAAAAGTGAGTTTCACTTTCAGCCTCAGTAAGCGTCTGTCTAACCTAATCACAGAACTAGATTTCTAAATCCTTGAACAAACAATACGACGAACAAGAAAACTCTGTATAATCCTTGAACACGACACCACACTAAAAGTGAAAGATACTTGCCCCGTGCAGTGGCGGATTTAGTATCTTGGTTTGGGGGTGTCAAATTAAATGGACTTTTATATCCAAATAAAAAATAAGCAAAAGAAGGGTGTCAAGTGGGTTTGAACCTTGGTTTATGGGGTGTCAGCTTAAGTGATCTAACCATCAAAGCTGATGAAGTACACCTGTTCTTGCTTAACAAATCACATATATAAATTTTAAGGGGTGTCAGCTGACCCCCCTTTCATACAAGTAGCTAGATCCGCCACTTGCCCCGTGATATTCCTGATCTTCCTGAGGTGTTCAGGTGGCATCTCCTCCGCCGGAGCTTTCCCCCTCTCTTGGTCTTGTGCCATAACTTGAACCACAAGAAACACCTGCATACACTAAAAAAGAAAAAAGAAAAGGTGGTGAAATACACACAGTCATTCAGTGAGAATGGTCATGTCGGCCAACATGACTCCTAACAACTACTCACTCTTTTTCAAATAGATTCATGTTCTAGAAAAAATTGATTTCAAAAAAGATATTTTTCTACATTTTCAGTGCACTTATTAATGGTAAATTATTAATTTCCACATATATAATTATATTTTTTAAAATTTTATTAGTTCAAAGTTATAGGAAATAGTTAATTACAAAAATATAGTGTATTGGTAATTTAAACTTAATAAATTGTCTTAATAAGTGTGAAAATATTAAAACATGAAATATTTTGAAACATATGGAGTATTAACCAACTTGCTTGTGAAAAATACTAGTCTTAAACATGCATCACCCAACATATTAAGCAATTAACATGCATAATGAATCATTCATATCAATTCATATTCATTAATCACATTAACATTTCTCATCTCATAATCATTTCCAATATTAATAGTAATGCCACCTTGGCCTCGTCAGCCCATATACGGGCTTTGACAGGATCACCATATCCTCATTCTCAGTCTGACTTCACATATTTTAAATATACTTAACAATTTCATCACTTATCCCCCTTTCACAATTACCAACTAATCATCAACATTATCATCACGAATAATCATCACACATCAATCACAATCAAACACAAACAAACTCCTAGACCTAGCTTTTAAGAATACAACTTGACTAACAATATCAAAAATCAACAGATAACACCCCTCACCTTTGCCTTCAGGTTGAAAATAGATTCTGAAATAGCGGTCGAAGCGGTTGAAATGATGTTTTGGCGATATGAAACTACATCTGCATTCAAAAAGGGAATTGGGGTTTCTGGTTTTTGACAGAACATGATGATTTTTGGCCATGAAATAACACGCATAGTTATTTGATCTTACCACTAAAAAGAAAACCGTCAATTGGTATAGATTCCTTGCAACAAGATCTTTCCAGAGACACCTTATCCATGTTCTAACTCTCTCTGGAAACTATCTCACAAAACTCCTATGTGAATCTGGAAAAAAAAGTTTCAGAGATCTTTGGATTCAGAAAACTGTAATTTTTCCTCAAATTGAAGATCGGATAACTTCCGGAGTTTACCTCGTATTTGAGTGTTCTTGGTGGATATAGAAAGCTGGGAACGTCAGCTTTCTAACAGTAACAATCTTGGCACCTAGATCTTTCTGTATCAAAGGGAAATCTCCTCTCAATATAGCTTTCTGGACTGGAAAAACAATATGCACAGATTTCAGAAACATGTTGATTTTCTCTCAACTTTTAGATCGTGTAACGAACTGAGTATACCTCATAATTGAGATCCGAAAGTTTCTGAGTATTCCTAACAAGATCTATCAATCCAACTTAGGTTCTTGGTGGATATATCCACCAAGAACACTCAAATACGAGGTAAAATTGATTTCAAAAAAGATATTTTTCTACATTTTCAGTGCACTTATTAATGGTAAATTATTAATTTCCAAAAATATAATTATATTTTTTTAAAATTTTATTAGTTCAAAGTTATAGGAAATAGTTAATTACAAAAATATAGTGTATTGGTAATTTAAAGTTAATAAATTGTCTTAATAAGTGTGAAAATATTAAAACATGAAATATTTTGAAACAGATGGAGTATTAACCAACTTGCTTGTGAAAAATACTAGTCTTAAACATGCATCACCCAACATATTAAGCAATTAACAAGCATAACGAATCATTTATATCAATTCATATTCATTAATCACATTAACATTTCTCATCTCATAATCATTTCCAATATTAATAGTAATGCCACCTTGGCCTCGTCAGCCCATATACGGGCTTTGACGGGATCACCATATCCTCATTCTCAGTCTGACTTCACATATTTTAAATATACTTAACAATTTCATCACTTATCCCCCTTTAACAATTACCAACTAATCATCAACATTATCATCACGAATAATCATCACACATCAATCACAATCAAACACAAACAAACAAACTCCTAGACCTAGCTTTTAAGAATACAACTTGACTAACAATATCAAAAATCAACAGATCACACCCCTCACCTTTGCCTTCAGGTTGAGAATAGATTCTGAAATAGCGGTCGAAGCGGTTGAAATGATGTTTTGGCGATATGAAACTACATCTGCATTCGAAAAGGGAATTGGGGTTTCTGGTTTTTGACGGAACATGATGATTTTTGGCCATGAAATAACACGCATAGTTATTTGATCTTACCACTAAAAAGGAAATCGTCAATTGGTATAGATTCCTTACAACAAGATCTTTCCAGAGTCACCTTATCCATGTTCTAACTCTCTCTGGAAACCATCTCACAAAATTCCTATGTGAATCTGGAATAAATTTTTTTCAGAGATCTTTGGATTCAAAAAACTATAATTTTTCCTCAAATTGAAGATCGAATAGCTTCCGGAGTTTACCTCGTATTTGAGTGTTCTTGGTGGATATAGAAAGCTGGGAACGTCAGCTTTCTAACAGTAACAATCTTGGCACCTAGATCTTTCTGTATCAAAAGAAAATCTCCTCTCAATATAGCTTTCTGAACTGGAAAAACAATACGCACAGATTTCAGAAACATGTTGATTTTCTCTCAACTTCTAGATCTTGTAACGAACTGAGTATACCTCATAATTGAGATCCGAAAGTTTCTGAGTATTAGGTTCTTCGCCTATCTTTTTCTTATATGGTCGTGACTTTCTCATAAAAACACCAACTAGGCATTGTTTTCACTTGCAAACATAAGGCAGTTGACAACTGCGTTTTCGGTAAATTTGGCAAAGCTTGGCCGTCAAATTTTCTCTACATTTCTATGCAGGAGCTTAGGATTTAGATCATCCAAATTACTAAAATATCCCTACTTAAGGCATTGGCTTTAAACGTGGGTTTTACGTTTAGGGTTTAAGAAAATTTGTTGGATCTTGACTGTAACAATAAACCTCGATGGAGAGGATTCCTCTGAGGAAACTCGGTTTAGGCTTCTTAAGAGACCACTCGATCTGAGCCTTGCTTAGATTGAAGCAAGCAGCAACAGTTAACACATCAACAAGGATCCACCGGGGCTCCGGTTCTGATCCGGTTTAAAACAGAACGGGTATATAGACAATTCTACGTTGGAAACTCTTGAATTTGATCTTACAGTATCAATTAACGGAGGATGCGTCTGAGATAGAAGCTCCCGACGAGGAAATCCACGACGAAAATGATGCCGGAAACCTAATGGCTAAATTTCCGATGATGATACATACCAAAGTGCACATGCATATCGAACTAAGGTTTAAGAGAGAACTGCAGTTGATAAGCGTAAGCATTGGAGTAGTATTGAAGCTATAAGGATGAAAAATTGATGGGGAAGAAGAAACATGCTGCAAAATAGCTAAGAAAAATTAGTTAGTTTACAAAAATAAATTGGTTCAACAGATTGTATGCAGTCAAGTTCAAAACTCTTGAATAAATATTTCCTAAATATTTCCATAATCTATTTTTTCCTTTTAGCATTTAATCAAAAGAATTTTCCACATCAACTTTATCAACCTCTACAATAATTTAATCCATGATGGCATCAGTACCATTAAAACAGAAATATTATGTTTAATGATTTTTTTTTATGTTTTCCAATTATACCTTTATTCTTATATACATATTTAATTTATCATGAATGGCAATTTTTTCATTTTGATTTGGACCTAAAAATATATAATAATGGGTTTCATGAATGGGCTGATTCTCTTTCAAATTTTATAATTTTTTTCTTGCAAAAATATATTTTCTTTGCGGGTAAGACGGGTCAAATTTTTGAGTCGTAAAAATGACTCAACCCACTGCAAAGCAGGTCGGACGAAGCAAGTTTGACCTGCTTCCCAACATCAGGCGTAGTTATTTGATATTATTTTTCCCAAATAAAACTACACAATTATATACAATACAATTACATAGATATTGATGATAATAATAAATTAAAATCTGCATTAATTTTAAAAAATTATATTAGATAGTGAATTATGTAACTAAATTATTTTATGAATTAATTACAAAACTAAAAAAAATGTATCATTGTTTTTTTCGGTTGTTGGTTTAGTGGATTATTCTAATAATACCAAATAATGATGAAATGGAAAGAATGTAGCAAGAGTGCAAAGTGAAAATATTGTATATATAATGTGTTAAAGGTTATTTATATGCGAAATAAGGTTTATAGGAATAACTAAATTATAATATAGTTTTTAGTGTATAAAAATAGATGTCTATATTGTTCTTTTTTATGTTGGAAATAGTTTTTATATCGGATGTCAAAACTTGATATAAATATTTATTTATAGTATTTATATTTGTACTAAACGATTTATCAATTTGAAAATAACTTTAATTTAAGCTAATATTTGTTGTTTGGGTTTCAATAGATAGGTTTGAATATGTTTTTTTGTAAGTTTGGATTTTTTTCATGAATAATGTGGTATTTTTCTTTACGGCGTCATCGACTGTGGAAATCCATCCGCCGGAGTCTGATAAAAATGAAATTATAGTAACTATTAAAAATTGAAGAGAAATTACATAGTTATTTTATAAATAGCAAAAAAATAAAATTTCTTTTTTTTCACATACATAATTTTTTGAAAATATATATTAGGAAATATGTTTTAACAGTAAAAATATATATTAGGACATGATAGTGCCGCGTGAGACTCATTTTTTTTTCTTTTTTTTTTGCTCTTCGTTTTGTGATCCATTTTTAATTGTTTTTGGATTTGAGTTCGTCAAACTTTCGGATTTTTCCACTATTTTGGGCTTTAAACAATAAGTCCAGAGGAAAAAAATATAAAAACATTAAAACTAAAAAGCCCATATGATAATAATCCAAACGAAAAAACTAAAGTACATAACAGCTGCGTGGTTTGAACCCACACACTTGCATGCTTAATTAGATGTCTTATACCACTTTGCTAAAGTGTATTCATTGTTCATAGTCATTTTAAAAAACTATAAGCTTTTAAAATTTAAACGTGCGGGGCCCACAAACTTGCTGACGTGGACAACTTTAGGAGTCTTAGAAGTGAACTATTATAATATAGATTTAGAAACATAAAAAATTTGTCTGAGACATTGTAAAATAAAAATTTCTTCATATCCGCATGATAACTTGATCTTGATTCTTTGACATTTTAATCGCGGATCAAAAATATAGTAATAGAGTACAAAACAGGGGGGAAAATGAGCTTTTAATTCCCAAACGATTTGTAATAGGCAATTTAAATACCCAAGTTTTACTTGCTTGATTTTATTTCCCAATTTAATATTGACTTAGCAAATTAAGGATCAAAAAAGTCAACGTTTATAACTTCACGTATCCCGTTAGTTTTATATCTTCTTGTTCTTCACGTGTCCCGTTAGTTTGCAACTTGAAAACCCTAAACACATAACTCCAAGCGTTTTCCGGTGAGAGGAAGAAGAAACCGGCACGCGTGATGAAGAACAAGAACCTTTGTCAAGCATCTGAACAAATATCTTCTGGTTTACAGATTTTGCTCTGTTTGAAAATTTGATTGATTGAGACTGAAATAAGTTTGTAAAAAAATAGATTTCGAATATCCTTGTTATATGTTATTGTCTGTAGGAGGTGGGTTTGAATAACTAAGCCCTTCTCCAGATATTTGAATCATGATTAAATTAATGATTTTTTTAATTGTGTTTCTTAACACATCATCGTTCGTTGGGATTAGCCGTTGCACAATATAATAAAAGTACGTAAAACAATATTCATGAATCAGTTCCATGAAGCAGGGGCAGTAAGAGCTTAGCAAGTTTAGATTAAAACAGAAGAACAACAACGGTGAAGGGATAAGTCATTGACTGTGAAGGACACCTTAGACCAGCGTGTTAGTTTTAGAATGATCAAAGCTTTAAGAAGATAAGTAAAACTGAAAGCGTACTTTATTCATTGCAGAACCAAAACACTTAAATAGACTCTAAGTCTTACAACTAGAAACGAAAAAGATTCCGAAAAATACTCAACAAACTTAAACAACTCATGTCCTATTCTTAAGGTGGACTTATTCAACTTGACTTAGCAATTGCTTCCAGCTCACGTCATCTGATTTTATTCAACACAGCGCTGATATCTAACACTTGCTCCTGCGTAGGAAAGTACTCAAGTTTGATCACTCCCTCATTAACCAACTCCCTCAAGAAATGGAACCTAACATGAATGTGTTTGCTCCTCCCATGTAGAACCGGATTCTTTGAGAGTTTGATCGTTGAGCTGTTGTCACAGTATAGCACAGTTCCTTCATCTTGCTCAACGCCTATCTCCTCAAGAATGTTTCTTAGCCACACTGCCTGACAAGCTCCATAAGCCGCTGCAACAAACTCAGCTTCTGTTGTGGACAGAGTTACTATAGGTTGCTTTTTTGACGACCAAGACACTGCTCCTTCACTCATCATAAACACATATCCTGATGTGCTTTTCCTGTCGTCTTGATCCCCGGCATAGTCACTATCTGCGTATCCCAGCATCTCTCTTCTACCTTCTTTTTTGTATTGAACTCCAAAGTCTGATGTTCCTTGAATGTATCTCAAGATTCTTTTTGCTGCCATCAAGTGTTGTTCCGTGGGATGCTCCATGTATCTACTCACCAAATTAACAGCAAACATAATATCTGGTCTTGTTACCGTTAGATACCTCAGACTTCCCACCAGTTGCTTGAACTCCGTTGAGCTCACCTCTCCTCCAGTTCCTTCTTTCGTCAACTTCTGTCCTGGCACCATTGGATTTCTGACTGGATTACATTCCTCCATACCAAACCTCTTCAGAATCTCTTCTGCATACTTACGTTGATGAATGAAAATTCCTCTGTTATCTTGAACAACTTCTACTCCTAGGAAGAATCTCATCCTTCCTAGATCCGTCATAGCGAATTCTTTCATCATGGACTCTTTGAAACCTTCAAGCATTGAGTCTGAGTTGCCTGTGTAAATAAGGTCATCAACATAAAGACTTACAATCAGCGTGTTTCTCTCTTCTTTCTTCACAAAAAGTGTGTGCTCACAGTAGCATTTCTCAAATCCTTCCCTCATGAAGTACCCTTCTATTCGATTATACCACGCCCTAGGAGCCTGTTTCAGTCCATATAAGGCTTTGTTGAGCTTGTAAACCTTCTCAGTAGCTTCTCTTGCTTCAAATCCTTCTGGCTGAGCAATGTACACATCTTCATTTAGTTCTCCATTGAGAAATGCGCTCTTCACGTCTAGCTGAAGTACCTTCCAGCTTCTTTGTGCGGCTAAAGCTAGTATACTTCTTATGGTATCCCATCTTGCAACCGGCGCAAACACCTCCTGGAAGTCTACTCCTTGCCTCTGATGGTACCCCTTTGCAACCAGCCTGGCTTTGTATTTGTCAACTTCTCCACGTTCGTTTAGTTTTGTTTTGAACACCCACTTTACACCTATGACCTTTGCACCAGGCGGAAGATCAACTAGCTCCCATGTTCCATTCTCCTCTATAGACGAGATCTCTGCTACCATTGCTTCCCTCCATCTTTCTTCTCTCGCAGCTTCATTAAAGTTCTCTGGATCATGTGTTGCAGTGAAGAAAGCAGTGATCTCGTCTTCTTCTTCGATGAAAAAACTGGTGTGTCCAGCTACATAGTCTTTCATCCATACTGGTGCTCTCTTTGATCTTCCCACATGTGCTCGTGTCAGTGTTTCATCATTAACTCCTTCCCCATTTCCTGTAACTTCTTCAGTTGCTGGAAATGTATCAGCTCCAGGGTCTTGTGTTTCAACAACTTTCTCAGTGACCTCATCTTCTTCTTCTTCCACCATTTCTTCCCAGAACGGCTCACTGTCTTCTTTACTCTTTTCCCAATCCCAGCCTTTGTTTTCATCAAATCTCACATCCTTGCTAATGACAATTTTTCCAGTCTCTGGATTGTAGAGTCGGTAAGCCTTTGATTCTTTGCTTACTCCCATCAGAACGCACTTCACACTCTTCTCATCAAGTTTGGTTCTCTTCTCGTATGGCACCAAGGCGTAAGCAATGCACCCAAATGTTCTGATGTGAGCAACAGACGGCTTGTGATTGCTCCACCTTTCTTCTGGAGTAACATCACCAAGAGCTGTGGCTGGACTTCTGTTCAGGATGTACACCGCGTACTGAGCTGCTTCTGGCCAGAACTTTCTTGGAACTGACATTCCCATTAGCATGCACCTTGTCATGTTCATGATGGTCCGGTTCTTGCGCTCTGCTATCCCATTTTGTTGGGGGGTGTAAGCAGCAGTAAGTTGCCTCTTTATACCATTCTCTTTGCAGTATTCTTGGAAGTCATTTGAGTTGTATTCTCCTCCACGGTCAGTTCTGAGACACACAAGCGTCTGGCCAAGTTCTCTCTCCACTTGAACTCTGAACTCCTTGAAAGTTTGCAGAGCCTCTGATTTTTCTGAAAGAAAAAACGTCCAACACTTTCTACTAAAGTCATCAATAAAATTGATGATGTACCTCTTTCTGCTGCTAGAGATTGGTGTGATTGGACCGCATATGTCACTGTGAACTAGCTCAAGACCTCGACTTGACTTCCATGTTCCCTTCTTTGGTATGATCTCCTTGATTTGTTTCCCCCTCATGCAGACTTCACAGATTTCAACCTCCGCATGAGTAAGACTTGGAAGTCCCGTGACCATCTTCTTTTCTTCTAGAGCTTTGATTCCTCTGTGACTCAAGTGTCCTAGTCTCCTGTGCCACAGATCACCTTCTTTCTCATCTGTTACCTTCAGATATCTCTCTTCCCTTGCTTCCCTCTGTTTCTTGACAGTTGCAAGAACCGCAAACATTCTGTTCTTACTCATTCTCGTCTGCATGATCAAGCGTTTCTGCTGTTTATGCCAAATCTCGCATACCCCATCATCAATGACTATCCTTAGCCCTTTATCTTGTAGCTGACCGACACTTAATAGGTTACTCTTCAAACCAGGCACAAAGTAGACCGAGGTGATTAGCTGGACTGAGCCATCAATCTGTAAGCGAATGCTTCCCTTGCCTTTGACCATCATTCTTCTGTCATCTCCAAGTTTCACATTTTGGCTGAAGCTCTTGTCAAGATCAACAAACCAATCCTTCTCACCACACATGTGATTACTGCAGCCTGAGTCCAGAAACCAGACCTTTTCTTCTTCTTTCTTTATCTCTTCAACGTGAGCCATAAGTAATATGTCCTCCTCTAACTCTGCAAAATTTGCACTCTTATCCCATTCTGGACATTCATTCTTGAAATGTCCCATCTTGTGGCATTTGTAGCATTCTATTCCCTCCTTGTTGAAGCTCGAGCTTCCTCTTCCTCTCCCTTGGTAACCACCTCTGCCTCTACCTCGAGACTGATTTCTTCCTCTGGCTCCATCTGAGTTCCACTGTCCCTCTGTCTTCAGTACATGTTCTTCTCCCACATGCTTGCTTAGGTTCTGTTCATGAACCATTAATGAGCTCTGCAACCCGTCTATAGTCATCTCCGTGACGTCTTTGGATTCTTCAATCGCACATACCACGTATGTGAACTTCTCAACCAGCGTCCTCAAGATCTTCTGAACCACCTTCACATCAGGCATGTCTTCACCAAGATTCCGCATGTCGTTTGCCACTTCCATCACACGAGCAAAGTACTCTGTGATAGTTTCTCCAGTCTTCATCTCAAGGATTTCAAAGTTTCTTCTTAACCTCTGTAGTTGTGCACTTTGTACCCTTTCATTCCCTTGGAACTTCCGCTTCATTGAGTCCCATAGATCCTTTGATGTTTCCTTCTTGAGGATCGTCTTGAGAATCGTCTTGTCCACAGATGCGAACAAGTAGTTTTTGACCTTGTGATCCTTGACCTTCTGCTCTGCTAGTTCCGTCTTTTGTGTTTCAGTTAGGATCACGCCTCTCTCTGGTTGGGTTATCCCTGTCTCCACCAACTCCCACCATTCCTTGGATCTGAGGAGGTTCTCCATGAGCATCGCCCAGTGCTCGTAATCTCCATCGAACTTAGGAATGATCAATGACTCTTTCTCACTCATCTTTCTCGTATCAGGTTCGTATCAAGCTCTGATACCAATTGTTAGTTTTAGAATGATCAAAGCTTTAAGAAGATAAGTAAAACTGAAAGCGTACTTTATTCATTGCAGAACCAAAACACTTAAATAGACTCTAAGTCTTACAACTAGAAACGAAAAAGATTCCGAAAAATACTCAACAAACTTAAACAACTCATGTCCTATTCTTAAGGTGGACTTATTCAACTTGACTTAGCCATTGCTTCCAGCTCACGTCATCTGATTTTATTCAACACAGCGCTGATCCGTAGAACACAGCTTTTGCATAAAACACAATGTGAAAGAAGAAGTCTTAGGATGTAAAAACAATTAGGAAATTCAAAACAAAGACCACCAAGCTTTTGAGTTGTTTGTATATTTTACCTTTCTCTTTTAGTGTATATTGGTTTAGAAAATTTCAGACCTTCATAAACTTTTGGAAATCAGAAACATCAGAAAAGTCAAGAACTATAAGATTCAGTGACCCCCTTCGGATTTGATGCTTATTACGTGGTCCTCCATGTTTTAATCTCTTTGCACTTTAGTTAGGGTTTTAGTTTGGGGATCCTGAGTTTTCAAAGAAAATCACGAACAACAACGTTTGCTTATTATACTAACGATTCCGTTTATAATATGACGGCTGACTTTTTTAATTCTTTATTGGCTAAGTCAACATTAAATTGAGGAATTAAAACATGCAACTACAACTTCAGTATTTATATTGCCTTTTACAAATAGTATGGGAATTAAAAATTCATTTTTTCCCCAAAACAGGGCCTTCATTATTAAGTGAGACTGCTTCTTTTGCTATCATGTATGCTATTCCATTACTTTGTCGAAACTTGAAGATCACTTTGTGAGTTCTTATCTTTGTGAGAAAGTTATGAATATCATATGTATAGGTTAGTATATTCTTGTCTTGTAATTAAGGCTTGAAACAGACCCTTACAGTCAGTTTCAAAGACAACATTAGTGTAGTTACACCTTACCATCATCATCACTGCCCATCTTAAAGCTTCTGCTTCAGCTTTAATAGGATTCCTCAGCTTCAACAGTCTTCTTGCACCAATCCATTTCACATTACCCTGATGGTCTTGCAGTACCCACCCTACACCACAATAATATTTGATCCCAAGCTCCTTCAGTGTTACATTGCAGCCACGGTTGCAGAGGTGGTTACCATTTCTCAACAATTCTCATCACAGGGGTTGTAGTCCTCGGCTCTTCCTCTAACTCATCCTTTTGATTCCATTCTTCCATATCTTCTTGGGCCTTATATAACATCATAGGGCTGTTGTAGTCTTCTCCTCAAAAGATAAAAACATTCATGCTTTTCCACAATCTCCACATTATCCATGGTCCCATTAACCTGACATTCTCCTCATCATGATCAGAGTGACTCAAGCATAAAATTTTATAGAAATTTTCATAAAGAGGGTCAGACCAATCTCATCATGGTGGCACAGGAATCGGTGAAAGGGCCCATATCAGGCGTGCGTAAGGACATTGGAAGAGTACATGGTTGAGTGTCTCATTCTTGAATTGACATCGAGAGCATATCCCATCTCTAGCTAGATGCTATATCTTCTAGTCTCTTCAACAGGCAAGCAATCATTTAAGCATCTCCACATGAAGTGTTTTACCTTTGGGATAGTGTTCATCTTCCAAAGCGCTTGAAACATGGCATCCATGCTTGGCTGGGAGGCTTCCATTCTCTCCCATCATGTGCAAGAAAGTCTCTGGCCTTAGTACAACGTGGCATAGAACTTTGATGCTGAGTAAGAGGTTTGGCTGAGTTATCATCAATCCAAGGATCTTCTCATAACAAAGTAATTTCTACACTTCCAATCACTGCTCATACTCCCATTTTAACCATTTTTATCGCGGCATGTAAACTTCTCCAAACATAAGAGGGCATGGATCCTAGAGTTGCATTCAGAACAATGGTATGTTGAAAATACTGAGCTTTGAACACCTCTGCCACTAAAGCATCCGGTTCAGTGAGCATTCTCCAAACCTGTTTCCCAAGCAATGTCAGATTGAAGTCCTCAAGATCCCTAAAACTCAATCCTCCCACACTTTTAGGCTTACAGATATGCTTCCAGCTTTTCCAGTGCATCCCTTATGATTCCGTTGAATTCTTCTACAAGAAGTTTGCCATAACCGATTCAATCTATTGACATGTCGTTTTCAGCAGTAGAAAGCAAGACATTGGGTAGTTTGGCTGAGCCATGGCAACAACTTTGAGCAATATCTCTTTACCAGCAGGTGTTAAGTACTTGTTCTGCCTTCCTACCACTTTATTATGTAATCGCTCCTTGATATAACCAAGAGTGTTGACCTTTGATCCTACAAAATTTTCTGGTAAACTTAAGTAGATGCCCTCTCCTCCTTCATTAGCAATCCCAGATTTTTCAAATTCCATTTTTAAATCCTACACAGAGATAATTATAAAATAAAATAGTAATTTTCAAAAAATATATAAAAGCAAAAACGAATTATAAATTTTACAAATACTTATAAAAAATATTTAATATAATTTTCCTTTTTTCAAAATCCTAAACAAAAGAGGTGTAAAAGTAATATTTCAGCTTTTTTTTGTAAATAACTAACTTTCCTGTTTAATAGAAAATTTCCTATTTTAAAAATCATAAACCAAAAGTTTTTTTTTTAGTTTTTAAAAATCCTATATAAAAGATAATTGTAAATAGTTATATGCAAATATTTTCCTTTTTTTAAACTAAATTCCTACACAATAGTATTTCTCAAAAAATATATAAAGCGAAAACGAATATAAATTTTACAAATACTTATAAAAAATATTTCATATAATTTTCCTTTTCTGAAAATCCTAAACAAAAAAGGTGTAAAAGTAAAATTTCAGCTATTTGTTTGTACATAACTAACTTTTCTGTTTAATAAAATATTTCATATTTTAAAAATCATAGAAAAAAAAAACTACAAATATTCCTTATTTTCATGATACACACTCTAATTTTATCATTATGATATTTTCTACATCTTATGAGAATGTTGTAACTGTTGTAGAATTGTGATGATGTCGTTGTAAATGATTACATATGATTATTATGAATAAGTGTTCATACATGTAAGAAAATATATAATTAATTTTAATATCACTTTATTACAATATTATGATTTACATGTTTATAAGTATCATAAGTCATTTTTACCTCATTTTCTACTTTTCCAATTTAGTATTTTTTTCTAACTTAATTTTTTTATTGAGGATCATCAAGTAAAAATGAACTCACATAGTTGTTTAACATATGTTTAGTTAAATATTTTTTTTATTAAGTGTAGTATACTTTACTAAAAAGTGAAGAGCAAGAAAAATGAAAATGAATAACAAATTTATAGAAATGAACTTTATATCACATGAAAAGAAAGTAAATATTTTTTTTCAAAAAAACACATATCTTTTTATTATTAAAATTAATTTGTTATAAATATAAGAAAGTATAATTTAAGAATGTGTACATCAATCACTTTTAGAAAATTTTAAAGATGAGTTACGTGAAAGAAGTCTTATTGAACTCTATAAATATGGAAGTTTTCATTAGAAACTATAAAGTCTTTGATTAAAAATTTGAGATATCTTATATATTAAAACAGAAGTCATGACTTGACTTCATGTATGATTTTTAAAAAAATGGACTATTACTAGAAAGTCATGTTACATTAACTTTCTAATAATCTTATCATTATTATATCTTATGAAAAATCATATTTATAATAAAAAAAGATACGCTTAACAATTGGTTTTGGTAAATTACCCCACACCTTCCAATTTAGTCACGCAAAATATGTCAATAGATATAAGTTTAGGAATCTTCTATTATTTATAAGAAAATATGTCAATAATAGTTAAATCCATCCACAATATATTAACAAAAATCACAGATTCATAATATGGAATATTTATATATCCTAACAAAATTTACATGTTATATATACTAGATAAATTTATTTCTATGTAAATTTTTAAAATTATATTGTTTAAAAAAAAGAAATTGTTCAAAAAATTCATTTTTAATAATTTTTTTTAAATATTAATTTATGAAGCTATAAGTTTAGTTTTTAGCAAAAACTTCTTCGAAGTTTATATTATCTTTGCAAATTAAAGTATACTAATATTTAATCAAACTCTATTTATATTACTTTATCTAAAAATAAAATACTAATCTAACAAACAATAAAATATAGAAAAGGAAACAAACACATGTTTGAAAAACATGTATAATATAGAAAATTTGAAACAATCTATTTGATTAAAACACGTATTATATAATATTATTATGTTTGAAAAACATTTACTATACATATTGTAAATATATGATTACAATACTATAATATATATCAATTTACAAATGAAAACAAAATCTTTATATAACTAACTATAAACGAAAACAAACATCCGCGCGGTTGCGCGGGTCACAATCTAGTAACTTATTAAATGAACAACATTTGTAAGACAATAATTTTTTTTTCAATTATCGCGTGAAAAAATGGATTTCAAAATTATGAAAAAAATATTCAACTGAAAGGTACAACAAACGACTTGTATTTTGTATTTATAATATGTAGATATATATATATATATATATATATATATATATATATATATATATATATGTATAACTAAATAATATTTATATATGCAAGAGAATATATCAAAATTTTGAAAACATTATGTTCATAGTTAAACTATGCTCGTGCTCCAAAAAATTACTATAATTTTGTCGTTAGGAATGTTGGTTTTACAATTGCAAACAACATATAAGCGTTGCAAGGTTCTAATAGATTTTCATCAAGACAATAAGTGCGATAACAATCATGGTAACATGCTTTCTAAATTACTTGAAAGAATAAATTTCATTATTTTGAATAAAACATCTAATGTACCATCAATTTTGGTTTACAGCTTTTGATAAAAATTTGTGAGATGTACTTTTCGTGGTAGATTCGGACGCAATAAAAAACTTTGGCAGAAAAA
>CAKOAT010607376.1:31606-63058 GCA_932364175.1 Eruca vesicaria subsp. sativa
TAATAGATTTTCATCAAGACAATAAGTGCGATAACAATCATGGTAACATGCTTTCTAAATTACTTGAAAGAATAAATTTCATTATTTTGAATAAAACATCTAATGTACCATCAATTTTGGTTTACAGCTTTTGATAAAAATTTGTGAGATGTACTTTTCGTGGTAGATTCGGACGCAATAAAAAACTTTGGCAGAAAAAAATATTTCTAAATGGTGCTTTTAGATGAACTCTGCCAATCATATACAAGCAATGAATCAACAAGGGGTTATAACAACATTCAACCATTCATATTTATAAAATTACTATTCTATATTCATTGTTAAGAAAAAATATGAAGTCACTCCAAAGTGAGAAGATTTGGCTAAATTGAATGTATCTTAAGCTTGAACAAAAATATTTTATATTTACCAAATCTAATATTTTCTCATGGAAAATTGTATGTCACACTATTAAAAGTCAGTACATGGTAGTCCTTCAAATTCTTAACAAGCACAGAACATAATGATAATTGTGTTTTAAAAATATTAAGAAGTTTTCATTAATATATAATATACCAAGAAAGAGATGAACTACACACATTTTATGATACGGTAAACAAATTCGTTGTTTGTCCAATAACATAATTGATATTGAGTTGAGTATAAAAATATTGATTAATATACATTAAGTATTTGAAATTGTGTTCTTTTAAATTTTTAAACAAAAGTATGGAGGGTTTACAACAATATCTTTTTATATATTTCAGTTACCTACAATTAATATTATAATTTAAAATTGAAAAGAAAATTAAATTGAACTATAAATTCACTAATATTATAAATATTATGATTAACTAATATTATAAATAAAATAATTATTAATGGTATTTTAAAGCATCATAATTACTGAAACATAAATACTAATCAAAATTAATGGCGCAAACCAAGTAATTATTCATTAATAACTCTAACACCAACATATACAAAAACCTAAAATAGATGTTCAAAAACTTTTTAATCTTTCTCTTTTTTTTTTCCCATAAAACGATAACATCAAATAAAACTCATGCTTTTGCATGGGTCCATATCTAGTTATGGAATAATAAGAGAATATATATATATATATATATATATATATAAAGTAGATTTCTATCACCCTAGGATGAGCCACATCAGATAATAGAGTAAACATACGATAACACGTGTCTTTATTTAACACCAATTGTGAAATCCATCTCCTTCACGATTCTAGTCTTTAAGGTTCAAAGTCACAAAATAGGTTTCATTTAAAATGGTTAATGTTCATGTTACCCTTCTTCTTTATCCTAATTATATTAAATTACATAAATATTTCTTTTTGATACTCCTCTCGTCGTCGTCATCACCGCCGTGTAGAGCAGCCTCTGATTGTCTATGTTGTTGTCTCAGACATTGTTTCTGCGTCAAATTTTCCATCACTATTCCACTTGAAAGGCTCGTTGTCTTCCAGCTTTGATTCACGTCTCGTCATTTTCCAGATACTTTGTATCCAATTGATGTTTAATTTCCTGGTTCAGAATTTAATGTCGATGACAGATTGGGGATTTTGTGATTTTAGGGTTGATCATGGTGTTCTTATTTGATTTTCGAGATGATTTGAAAGTTTAGTATATAAATTGATTTGCATTTCCTTGTCGTTGTCATCTTCATCTTGTAATAAGTGTAGATTGTCAATGTGAAAAGATTATATCTTTCACTTTCTAGTCTCGCAATTATCCTCTGTTTGGAACCGAGTATCTCTGAAACATAAGTGTTTTAACTCTTTTGAGACTTGGTATTGATCTTTTAAACATGAATCGAAAGATGTTTGACACCATTTTTATTTGTGTGAAATGGAGTTCAAAGGATACTTCTCACTCGAGAGAAACATGGGCTAAAGCTTATGCTGAAAGCATACACCTTGGTGGAGAGCTATCAACGTCTATCTTTCTAGACAATATTGATGAATTTTCTTGCCCACCCCCAAAAACCAAAAAAAGCAGTGAAATATTTCTTATAAAGAGAATCAGATCAGTTGGCGTTGGGGTTCCTGATTCTAAATACCAGCCACAAAAGTGCAGTAGATGTGGCATTGGAGGACACACAAGAGCACATGAAAGACTGTTATATGATGAAGTTTGTGTGTCTATACATTTGTGATAGGAAAACAAAACCCAGAGAGCTCTATTTTATATTTCATGTGTCCTATGAAGATTTTTCTAAAATGGCATTTAAATTCTACAAATATGTTATATTCTTTTTCATTTCAATGGTTTGTTGATGATTTACATGTTTATATGAACAATTTCTAGGTGTTATTTATTCGATGATTACGTGATATGCACCAGACCATCTATATATTTTCTTTTTAGAAGTCCATCATGAACATGCAAAATGCTTTCCAAAATTTATAATATACATTTAAGGTTTTAATACAGTGTGTGCTCGAAACTAACAGATGATTCTACTCAGCCTAGCGGTTAAACCATTACTTTATATGATAGTCATATGTCTTGCACGTTCGATTTTCCTCAGAAGCGTAACTTTTTATATTTTTTAATTACATAAAGCTGTTGATATATATCGTTTTATTTACATCAATGATCAAATATCACACACTCGGCTTAGTGGCAGCGTACTATGCTCCCCTTTCTTAGAGTTGTCAGGTCAAGGATGGAGTTGCAAATTTTTTTTGTTATTTTTGTTTTTCTAAAAATTCTACATCACAATTTAAAACTTACCAAATATTCAGATATAAAATCCTTAGCCTTTGTTCTTATTTCATTTTTTACTTTACTAGATATAAACACACTAAGATATTATTTTTGGGAAGTCTATCCAGAAATTGTCAAATGCCTTCCATCTTTTTTTTTAGAAAACACACACACACACACACACATATATATATATATATATATATATATATTGTTTTTTAGAAAGCCTTCCTAAACATGTCACATTCTATCCATAATNTTCTTATTTCATTTTTTACTTTACTAGATATAAACACACTAAGATATTATTTTTGGGAAGTCTATCCAGAAATTGTCAAATGCCTTCCATCTTTTTTTTTAGAAAACACACACACACACACACACATATATATATATATATATATATATATATTGTTTTTTAGAAAGCCTTCCTAAACATGTCACATTCTATCCATAATTTTTAAACTCATCCTGAATATATAACAAGCTTTCCTAAAAGAATTTAAATTTTGAAAACGTTTAATAGCCATCCAAATCCCTGAGTATCCTCTTGTGGCACTTTTTCTCCCCCACTACACTTAAGACATGTTATCATGTGGAACTCCCTAACATTGAATCACAATGGTTGAGCCCCGAAATGAAACAACAATTAATTTTTCTTCACTGTCTTCATGCTTCCTGCGTAAAAGAGTTTTTTTTTCTTGTTAATATGGGATATTCTAGAAGACTTTCCTAAATGCTTTCAAACTATTCCTAAAATCGTGACTTTTCTAAAGTGTCTGGAAAGCTTTCCAGAACTATTATAAATACTTTCTAAATTCAACAAAACACAGTTTTAAAGGTAACTAGGGGTATTCCCGCGCTTCGCGCGGGTATTTGGATTAATTAAGTTTTGGTTTACATTGTTTTAGTTTCAAATGTATGGAGCCATCACGAATTGTCCAACATGCCATGGAAAGAAAGAGAGTATGTTTGTGGTGAAATGATTTGGTATTTCAGTAAATTACTAAGTCATAGAATCATCGCTTCTCAATACACTGGTGGGACTGAAAGATGAATATACCTTCCATTGACAGGCAAAATTTTTTTTTTTTTTTTTTGATAATTACAGCCTTACAGGCAAAATAGTTTCCCTAGTTACATTATTTAACTGACTGTGTGATAAACTATATAGTAACAAAGTGACCAAAGATACCAAAGTAACAGAGACCAAAGATACCAAAGTGCTTAATCATTTGATTTTATGAACAAAAATTTGATGACTAAATAAGTTATTTTCAATTCTCACTTTATGATCTTTTTTTTTTTTTAGTTTTGTTTATGTTAGTGAGTTTCTGCAGCAAGTATAAAATACATGAGAATGTGTCTTCCAAAGCTATTGGAAGAGTAAGCAAACGCAATGTACTCTTATCTTTAAGATTTGGTCAGTGGTGTTGTGATTCTTCTTTTGTGTTTCTGAAACTAAGATGGAGAAATGTAGGAGAATATGCAACTCTCTAAAGCTGGTGTTGTGTCCGAGCATTCTCTTAATCCGGAAGTAACTTACTTTGTAATCCAAACCGGAGGACACTTTCTAATCCATCTTTCTTCAGTCTCAAAATGCAAGTACATTTTTGAGTGGGAATGTAAACGAAACAATGATTGGAGAGATTATATATTACATATAATTAAATACTGGTGCTGTCTTAACAAAGAAAACGTGTATATAGTGATAAGCAAATCAGATACTGTGCATCTGCTTGCCAATGAAGCTATTGACTTTTGGGAAGCTATCAGTTACATGCTCATCGCTATTGACTTTTGGGAAGTTATCAGTTACATACTCATCGATTTCTTCAAGGCTCTCTAGAAAAAAACAACAGAGCAAAAACATTTAGCTTATGATTTTTTTAGTTGGAAATTATAATGCCAGAAAGAGGTTTCAAATTTACCTGCAGAAGATTACGTTAACGTTCGCCATCGTGATAACTCCTAAAATCTATATTCTTATTTTGGTTTCTTATATCTGTCCTTAAACAAATCTTTAGTTTTCCTTTCTTTTCGCGCTCAAAAATCATTCTTGCTCTTTCCGCAGATCCTTTATGCTCGATGAAAGTTCTTTCGTGATCATTTTTCTTAGAGAAACTTCTATCTTGCATCAACTTCACGATATTTTGAACCTGCACCAGAAAAAGAACATAATATTACACAATGTGAAGGAAAAAGTCACAGCCCTTGAATAAGCAAGCTCTTCTTTACATTCTTATAAGTACCAGATGAGTCCATATGTGTTAGATTTTTGAAATAAGCTGCTATGACCCAAAGACATCATTGTATTCAAAGTTTCCTGCATTGTAGATGAGAAGTAGAATATTATAAGTCAAATTATATTTTTTTTAAAAAGTGGAGAAGGAAACAAAAATCCCACAAACTGAGAGTTGAATCAATTGGATATGGGAGTCATTACATCTCTGCCATCTTTTCTGCTTATTCAACTGAGCTTGCTATGATAAAAGTCTCATTATTTGTTAGATCTCAGCCTATCCCAGCCTCATATTTAAAAAGTATAAAAATATGTAACAAAGGTTAACTATAAGAGACACAAACAATGGTCCAGCCATGGAGGTTCAATTTTCAATTGGGAGCTCATAGCGAAAGCAACACTAATTGATAGATGAGGATCCTTATGAATGTTCGACACTATCAACTTGCTTATTTAATGATGAAGATGACTTTTATGAACGAAAAAAAAACTCATAATAAACTACGAATCCAAAATCATATCGCAATGAAGAATAACGTAATTCTGATAAATATGAATCTAAAGAACATGACTTAAAAGAACAGAATCACCTAAGCATATCTACTCCCATGAACATGCGACAGCGCTTAACGTTTCTGGCTTCCAAAACCTGAGCAGCCGGTTGATGAACAATGTCCAAACTTCCGATCAGCAAGAATGGTAGATGAGTTAGCCATTTTTCTGAGAACGAAGTTTCGATTGAAGAAGAATTGGCGAGGATGATGTTTATGGGAAGAAGAAATACCTTTTTATAAGCGAAGTTCACCGCCTGGAACGGAAAAGAAGTATTGAATGAGGAATTATGGGTAGCGTGGGTCGAAGGAGTAAAGACACTGTTAATGGCGATGAACACTTAATTCAATAACGTAACATAGACGATGAATCAGAAACGGAACGTCATGAAACAGACCAACAAAGTGATTCTGAAATCGTACAACCTCCATTGTAATTCGACCTAATCTCAGATTCAGAGAACAAACAACCCTGGATCTAGCGAAGACGACGACTCTGAGAAAGTCATACCTATTGGTTTTGTTTAGCGGGCCCAAATGTCTTATTAAGAAGCCCAGTCTCGAACTTAAGTTAAAACCCGTTAAGAAGTGTATGTCAAATGCCACGTGTTTTAAGGTGACGTGTATTTTTTTGCCCCATGCTCTTTGCTGATGTGGCAGCATGAGAAGGGAGAAAAGTGAAGTTTATTGTATAAGATATGTGAAACCCTATGAGTAAAAACAAGAAGAATAACAGTTTCATGAGTAATATGTGAAGTCCTAATGAGTAAAAACAATATTTTGACTTACTATTTACACTGACACTAACTTACTGATGTATCATGTGTTAGTGAACGAACACTAGTGAATGGAATCTAATCACTATCAAGATATCATTTATCCTATCCTGTGTAAAATAAGTTTTTTTTCTTGTTAATATAGGATGTTCTGAAGCTTTCCAAAATTCTTATAAACTCTTCTTAAAAGCGTGACTTTTTCAAAGTATATGGAAGGCTTTCCAGAACTGTTATAAATTCTTTCTAAAATTGACAAAACACAGTTTTTAAGAACAATATGTAAAATCCTTATGAGTAGAAGAAATAAGAACAATAATTGTTTCATGAGCAATAAGTGAAATCCTAATAAGTAAAAACAATATTTTGATTTACTATTTACACTGACACTAACTTATTGATGTATCATGTGTTAGTGAACGAACACTAGTGAATGGAACCTAGTCACTATCATGATATCGTTTTTCCTACCCTGTGTAAAATCATTTTTTTTCTTTGTTAATATCAGATATTCTGGAAGGTTTTCCTAAATACTTACAAAATTTTCTTAAACTCATGACTTTTCCAAAGTATTTGGAAGGCTTTCCAGAACTATTATAAATTATTCCTAAAATTGACAAAACATAATTTTTAAGAGCAATATCTGAAATCCTAATGAGTAAAAACAATAACAGTTCCATAAGCAATAAGTGAAATCCTAATGAGTAAAAATAATATTTTGACTTGCTACTTACATTGACATTAACTTAAAGATATATCATGTGTTGATAAATGAACACTGGTGAATGAAACCTAGTCACTATCAAGATATCGTTTTCCTATCCTTTGTAAAAGAAATTTATTTAATTTCTTGTTAATATCAAATATTCTAGAATACTTTTCTAAATGCTTACAAACTCTTCCAAAAATTATGATTTTCCAAAGTATCTAGAAAGCTTTCGAGAGCTATTATAAATTCTTCCTAAACTCAACAAAACACAGTTTTTAATAGCAATATGTGAAATCCTAATGAATAAAAACAAGAACTTCTTTGACTAAGAATTCAAACTTATAACCACCACTTAAACATGATTAAGTTATAGTAACTTAGAGATGAAACCTACAACATCCACTACTAGTCTCCAACGTCAAATAGATTAATCATACTTAAAGACAACTAAACACATGATTCATTTCTTCTTACACAGACACTAGTCACTCACAAAGTTGCTGATATATCACCTGTGTAACTAGATAAAAAATGATAAATCAGATGATACTAAACAAAAGTAATCATGAACCAGGAAATGATTATAACAAAGTACAACCCAATCAAAATTCAAAATTAAGAAGAAAAATGAATTACCTTAGATATTTACTGCTCAAAGTGAATAAAAAATTGTTTAAGAGACATATAATCAAATTTCTTTATCTATTTAATCTATACAAAAAACAATATCTTTTAGTTCTCAAGTAGATGTAAAACACAAGCAATTTTATAGAAGACATAAATCCTATTTTTGAATCTCAAACCCTGACTTTGGAATCATACCGAGATGGTGTCTTGGAGAATCAAAGATGCGTGCTATTCGCCGAAGATGATGACAGAGTTGTCTCCGGATGACAGTGTTGTTCGCCGAAGATGATGGAACAAATCGGATTCAACTTTTTGTCTATCTTCGACGGCGTCAAGAGAGGTCTAGAGCCGAAAGGTTTTTTCTGCCATTTTTTCTTTTTTTTGTTTAATATTAAGTAAGGATATTAAGGTAATTTGTTTATTAATGGCTGTTTTATTTTTGATTTTCAGCTTGTAAGACTAATTTCGTTATGAAAACTTAAAAAAGACTATTAAGAAGAATTACCTTATTAATAATAAATTTTTTAATAAAAATTATAATTTTTATTTAATTATATAAAATTATATTATATTTTAAATTAAAATATTATTATTAAAAAATAAATGTAAATTTTTTTAAAAAAATAAAAAATTTATTTTTGGATATAAACATATAATTGTATATTATGAAATGAAATAATTAAATATCTATAATTTATATCAAAATTATCATTATTATTTACTGGTAGAAAAGAAAATGGTTCATATATAATATTATCATAAAATTGATATATAATATATAATTTATTTATTTTAAATAATATATATGATATATAATTTAGAATATATATACATAAATTATTTAATCATAATTTTTAAAATAATTTTTTTAATTATAAACATAATTTTCCTAATTATTAGATAAATAAATTAATTTATTTATTATTACTTTTTAAATTTCATATATTTTAACTATAAATTTTCTTTCGAAAGCTACATATGAGATTATTGAGCAAAAATATTTAAAAAATGTTAGTATCAGGTAAATGTAATTCAGATAAATATTGATTGAATAATAAGAAAAAAGTCCATATTTTAATGTTCCATCAAACAAGTCATGAGAGAGCTTTGATTTTGTAAATGTTTTCAGATGTCTTTTCAATGACACTATTGATTAGATAATAAGTAATACAAGTGTTTAATTTTTTTTTTTTTGTAAAAGAACTACTAAAAAACCATTTCGAAAAAGAAAAGAAAAAGAAAGAACTACCAAAAAACCTAAAAGGCCAATTGATTTTGTAAAAAGAAAAAACCTGTTTTCTCCTGCGATCTCCGCTTCTCTCTCTCTCGCTAACGCACGATGTGCTGAAGATACCTCTCTCTTCCTCTGTACATACTCTCTCTAATACCCACAACCAAAAAGGGGTTAGATTTAGGGTTTTTGCGAGAATATTTCTGGAGCGATGTCTTCTTCCTCGTCGCAATCTTTTGCGGCTGGACGGTCTGCATCCCTTGCTTCTCCGTCGCAATCGCACCGCTTTTGTGGGCCTGCTGCTGCCGCTTCTGGCGGCGGGAGCTTCGATACTTTGAACCGTATCATCGCTGACCTTTGCAGCCATGGTAATCCCAAGGTAACAAAGTATTCTTCTTTCATGCTTCGTTTCATTGGATCATCGAAATTAGTGGAAACCCTGATAAAAAGTCTCTTCCTTTCTTAGATTAGCTAAAGGAAATCGAAATTTTATAAAATTTGTGGGGTTCATAAAGTATGCGACTTTGTTTGGCTTTTGTATCTGATTTTAGCGATGGGTTTTGTTTGTTGTGTTAGGAGGGAGCTTCTTTAGCGTTTAGGAAGCATGTAGAGGAAGCAGTTCGTGATCTAAGCGGTGAAGCTTCCTCTAGGTTCATGGAGCAACTGTATGAAAGGATTGCTAAGTTGATTGAGAGCAAGGATGGGGCTAAAAACATGGGTGGACTCAGAGCCATCGATGAGTTGACTGAGATTGGGTTTGGTGAGAATGCTACCAATGTGTCTAGGTTTGCCGGTTATATGAGGACTGTGTTCGAGTCGCAGCGTGAGCCTGAAATCTTGGTGCTTGCTAGTAGAGTGTTGGGGCATCTTGCCCGGGCAGGTGGAGCAATGACTTCTGATGAAGTGGAGTTTCAGGTACGGTTTTGTTTCAGTCCCCCTTTCTGTCACTAGTTCAGCTTATAGGTGCTCAAGTATTGGTTCTTTGTTTTCACAGATGAAAACTGCTTTTGATTGGCTTCACGGAGATAGGGTGGAACATCGTCGTTTCGCTGCTGTTTTAATTTTAAAGGTATCCTGTCCTTTAGAGCACTCTACAGAAAATCATGCCCTTTTCTCCTTCTTTTGGTTAGATACAAATAAATTGGATTATGGATATTTGGAAAAATGGTAGCGAGGGTAGGTTTTCCAATTCCAGTACATTAATACGGATAAGTCTATGTTCTTGCAACATTGCAGGAGATGGCAGAAAATGCATCTACTGTCTTTAATGTCCATGTCCCTCAATTTGTGGATGCCATCTGGGTTGCACTAAGGGATCCTCAGTTGCAAGTACGAGAGCGAGCTGTTGAGGCTTTACGTGCTTGCCTTCGTGTTATCGAAAAAAGGGAGACTCGTTGGCGAGTACAATGGTTCGTATTCCTTTCTCCCTGACAATGACTGTCATAAAATGACAATGACAATGACTGTATCCTAAATATTATATATTCTTCCCACGGTGATGCTTCTCAGGCATATATAACATGATCAATGTAGTCTCGATTGGAAATGTAGCAAAATTGTCTAGCTGGGTGTCTTGCTTTAGTGTTCTGCAAAGTTTTGCAACTTCGTCAATTTGATTATTAACTTGCAGTCTATCTACTAGATTTAAATATACTGTTGCCAACAAAATGTTTCTAATTTAGCAATTGAGTTTTCCTTGTTTGTTATGATATTAAATCAAGTTAACTTATTTCTCTCTATCTGCCTTTTGCAGGTACTATCGAATGTTTGAAGCTACACAGGATGGGTTGGGTATTAATGCTCCGGTCCATAGTATTCATGGTTCTTTACTTGCTGTGGGGGAACTACTGAGGTAAATGCAGCAGTGAATTTCTATTCTTAAGGAACAATATTCCCGAGAAGTTTTTGTTCCAATGATGCTCTGTGAATTCTCTGTTGTAGCTTCTGTTGTTAAATAAAATATATATTCATCTATTTTCTTTCTCCACTCTCAGTGTATAGTATGTACCTCAATAAATGACTCTTGAAGGCAAAAACTTGTATTATTGTCTGTTATCACCAGATTGATTTGATCGTATATCTGGTGTTATGGTTTATGACTTAATGCTAGAGTTCGTGTACAGGAATACTGGTGAGTTCATGATGTCTAGGTACAGAGAAGTCGCTGAAATTGTCCTCAGATTCCTTGAACATCGTGATCGCCTTGTTCGCCTTAGCATCACTTCGTTGCTACCTCGCATTGCTCATTTTCTTCGTGACCGCTTTGTTACAAACTATTTAACGGTAGGTGATTGAGAGTTTCATTGTAACCAAAATCTATGCGTAAAACGTGATGTGAGTTACTTTCGTGCAGATATGCATGAATCATATTCTTACTGTGTTAAAAATACCGTCTGAACGTGCCAGTGGATTCATCGCCCTTGGGGAAATGGCTGGTGCTTTGGATGGTGAGCTTATCCACTATTTGCCGAAAATTATGTCTCATCTGCGGGAAGCGGTGGGTCAATTTGGTTTTCTGAATTTGTTTACTTTTGTGTTAGTATTTCTTTGGTCTATTTTTCTGAGCTGGACTAAGAAGAGGTTTCCTTCGATTATCTTTTCCATGTAGATTGCTCCACGTAAAGGCAGACCTTTGGTTGAAGCTGTGGCTTGCGTTGGTAACATCGCAAAGGCAATGGGGTCCGCCGTTGAAACTCATGTTCGAGATCTTCTAGATGTGATGTTTTCCTCTGGTCTCTCTTCTACACTTGTCGAAGCTCTTGATCAGATAACCATTAGGTAAACGTTATACTTAAGAAGTTTGTTGTTACTTGCATTATGTATATACTTCCAATTCTTGACAATTTTTTATGGCTCTCAGCATTCCTTCGTTGCTGCCAACGGTACAAGATCGGCTTCTAGATTGCATTTCATTGGTTCTTTCAAGATCTTATTATTCTCAAACAGAGCCTCCTGTTACCACCGAGGTCCGTGGTAGTACAGTTAGCATGACACCACAGTCTAGTGACCCTAGTTGTTCAGCACGAATTCAATTAGCACTGAAGACTCTGGCTCGGTTTAATTTCAAGGTCAGTGCTACTTGCCGATAACATTTCTAAAGGATATGAAACTTATTTACTGGGTTTATGATTTCTGGCAGGGGCATGATCTTCTTGAATTTTCTCGGGAGTCGGTGGTTGTTTATTTAGATGATGCGGATGCAGCCACAAGAAAAGATGCTGCTTTGTGTTGCTGTAGACTAGTTGCAAATTCCTTATCTGGGATCGCACAATTTGGCTCTAGCAGGTCAACTCGAGCTGGAGGAAGACGAAGGCGCCTTGTGGAAGAGGTTTTACATAAATACTGAAGCCCCATTACATATTTTTCTTTTTGCGTGTCTTTAGTCTTCACTTTCTACTATTACAACGGTTTCCTTTTGACCTTTTCAAGTTTGACTTCGAGTTTGCCATATGTTTCTTATTGCAATCCCAGTAGCAGTTCTAGTTTTTCTGATTGCGTAAGAGATGATGTTTGGGTTCTGTAGATTGTGGAGAAGCTTCTCAGGACAGCTGTTGCGGATGCTGATGTAATTGTTCGCAAGTCTATCTTCGTTGCCTTATATGGCAACCAATGTTTCGATGATTATCTAGCACAGGCTGAAAGTTTGACTGCCATTTTCGCTTCCTTAAATGATGAGGTATGGATATATTATTTGTTTGAAAAGGTAGGATAAGTCATACGGCAATTCGTTGGTTACATAATTATCCGTATCACAGAACTTCAATGAATTGTGTTGCTTTCTGGAATTAGTTTTGGTGAATTAATGAACTTAGTTACTTAATTACCCTTATCCATAACTCCTTGATACCCAGACTTAGCTGGACTTTTGGTCAACTATGTAGCTTCTTTTTTCACAAAACAGTCTTAATTAATCAAGTTCTGCTGGAAAACTGCAGCGAGTTAACCTAGTTCATTGAATTGTGGATGTAATGCATGTATTACAGTGGTGGATGCACGAATTGCATCCGTGTTACCCCATTGTTAACTTGATAGAACGTTTGGCTTGTGTTTCACTCCACCTGCCTATTTTATCAGTTTAGTTATGTATTGTTCATATATTTGAATCACTCTTCAACAGGATCTTGTTGTCCGAGAATATGCCATCTCAGTTGCTGGGAGGTTATCCGAAAAAAATCCAGCGTACGTTCTCCCAGCACTTCGTCGCCATCTTATACAGCTGTTAACCTATCTTGAGCAGAGGTAACTGCAAATTTCATTAGTTATTATATGAAGATTTGATTCCTATAATCAAGTATCTGTTGCATGACTTCAACTGTAACGTCAGCAGTGCAGATAACAAGTGCAGAGAAGAGAGTGCGAAGCTCCTTGGTTGTTTAGTTCGAAATTGTGAACGGCTCATCCTTCCATATGTTGCTCCTGTGCAAAAGGTTTGATTTGTACTCTCGTCACTTCTTAGATGATATGACTGTTAATTGTAGTTCACAGGGTTGTAATTCTTTTTCTTTTCCTTTTGCAGGCACTCGTTGCAAGACTTAGTGAAGGAACTGGAGTGAATGCTAACAATAATATTGTTACTGGAGTTCTCGTTACTGTTGGGGATCTTGCAAGAGTGGTAAGTTTGTGGTTTTTCTATCAAATGTCACTAAAATGTAGCTGTACCTTTGCTGCACGTGGAAGTTACAGTCTTATTTCGGCTCTTCCCAGCTGTGTCAGCAAAGCATATTCATAATTTTGAATGGCCTAGCACGTACTTCTTTTCTTTTCTTTTTTTGTTTTTAAGTGAAAGAGTGATGTCAATTCTATTTCCTTTGTAGTTGTTGTTATTTGTTGGGTTTGGCTAAGATATTCCTCCCCCGTTTTCTATTTTTATATTCTCCGTTGGTTGTTCAGGGTGGCTTGGCAATGAGACAATATATTCCTGAGCTAATGCCTTTGATTGTTGAGGCTTTAATGGATGGAGCTGCTGTAGCAAAACGTGAGGTGGCTGTTTCTACACTTGGTCAAGTTGTTCAAAGTACAGGGTATGTAATAGACTTTTACCTTCTTTAGGAACTAAATTTTCGTTTTTATTTTATTTTTTGATAATGTTACTAAGTGACTATAAGCATGCTATATCTTATTTGTTGAAAGCCTGGTACAACTAGATGGACATAATGTATTGCAAGTGAACATTTGACATGAATACGGGGCTTCTATTTTTTTCTAATTGGCTAGCTAGGAGCCTGCGCTATCCTTAGGCTGTTGATGTTTACAGAAATTTGTTACATGTTTATCAAATAATCTCCTACAAGTTATCAAATTCTAGATGAAAGGGAAGATTGTTGTCCCTAGGCAGTCCTATCTGTGACAGATCTTTGTGATAGTTTCTTGTTCGCATTGCATGAGATGGCTTATTATTCCTCGAGATGGTATGTTTTCTTTTGGTGTCAGAACCTGCATGTCTTTTATTCTCTCTTTGTCATGCAAAAAAGATTGATTTACAACTACGTGTATACTATGCTGCATAGATATAATCAACTGTATTGTTGATGTTGACGAGGTAGTAGACACGCTTGCGTGTAGTGGGGTGATCAACTTGCAAGTTGTACTGAGTAACTTGGAACACACATAACTACTGCAATATCAAGGGGGTTCCAGAAATTCAAAATTCTCCCTGAAATTTTATTTATGGCTTTCCTTCTATTGTAATGTAGGTATGTTGTGGCTCCATACAAGGAATACCCGTTGTTACTTGGCTTACTCTTGAAATTGCTGAAGGGTGACTTGGTATGGTCTACCAGACGAGAAGTGCTCAAGGTAGTTTCTGGATAAATAAATTTCTAAGCTAGCCTATTCTAGAACATAGTTTATGTCAAAACATTGGTTATCTACAGGTTCTTGGAATTATGGGCGCTTTGGATCCTCATGTTCACAAACGTAACCAACAAAGTCTATCAGGATCACATGGGGAAGTTCCTCGCGGTGCTGGTGATTCAGGTCAACCTATTCCGTCAATTGATGAATTACCTGTGGAACTCCGACCATCATTTGCTACATCTGAGGACTATTACTCAACGGTAGTTCTTAACCCATGTGAAAATTTTGCAACTGTAGTCATTGTGCTCATATTACTTTCCTCACTGTTATAGGTTGCTATCAACTCGCTTATGCGAATTCTTAGAGATCCATCACTTCTTAGTTACCACAAAAGGGTCGTTAGGTCTCTGATGATCATTTTCAAGGTAACTAAAGCCATTTTGATTGTTTATAGGATGATGAAATTAAAACGAAGACGTTACAACTTTACCGCATTTTTGTTTTGCGAGGTTAGTCAATGGGATTGGGATGCGTGCCTTACTTGCCAAAGGTATATATTTCTGGCAGCTTTTCAATCAGTGACATCTTCGTTTTACCTTTCGATACTTTTCATGGAAATACCATCGGAACTTTCTGTGGTTTCCTTAATTTGGAACACGCATGCCTACTTCGTTACTTCAGAGCTCAATTAAATTGTATGGCGTGGTGACTTTGACGTCAGATATTTGAGATCTCAACTTTTTCCTAAGTTAAAGTGACTTTGTTTTATTGTTATTATTCTAGAGGGATGGTTCACTGCTATTTTTATGCACTATTTGCATCCTGTGACGTTTTGCTAATTTGTTATTAAGGTTTTACCTGAGCTTTTTCATACTGTTCGCACTTCTGATGAGAACTTAAAGGACTTCATTACATGGGGTCTTGGGACTCTTGTTTCCATTGTGCGCCAGGTATATCCACATTAACATTTGTAGTTAGTGGCCAAAATACGAATGACTTTGTGTATCTCGTAGCTTATGTTATCTGTCTACAGCACATACGGAAGTATCTGCCAGAGCTGCTCTTACTAGTCTCTGAATTATGGTCATCTTTCACCTTGCCAGGTCCCGTACGCCCCTCTCGTTGTCTTCCGGTAAGTTGTATGCAGCCTAGAGTGATATATATGTTTCTTATTGCTTTATGGGCATATATGTTATGGAGAGTACTTTGTCTCTTTTCCTGATCACCAGGTTCTGCATCTATTGGAACATCTTTGCTTGGCACTTAATGATGAATTCAGAACTTATCTTCCAGTCATCCTTCCATGTTTCATCCAAGTATTAGGTGATGCGGAGCGGTTTAATGATTACATCTATGTTCCTGATATTCTCCACACACTCGAAGTGTTTGGCGGTCAGAAAACTTCTCTTCTTTTGACATCCTCATAGTGTTTTGTATATATGTGATCTTTAAATAGTCATGTTGTTATTGACCATAAGAGTGCGTATGTGCAGGTACACTTGATGAGCACATGCATTTACTCCTACCTGCCCTTATTCGATTGTTCAAAGTAGATGCTCCTGCAGCTATAAGACGCGATGCCATCAAAACTTTGACAAGAGTAATCCCGTGTGTTCAGGTTAGTACGTGTTGTTTAAATGATTTATTATTTTAGTTCTTTATGTTGCTGATCCTTTGAAATGTTCCGTATTAATCTTCTTGATATACCTTTTAATTCTCCGTATATCTTCAGGTTAGTGGTCATATCTCCGCTCTTGTGCATCACTTGAAGCTAGTATTAGATGGGTGAGTTTCCATCTTAGTTTCATGACAACTGAAAAGCTCAACAAATGTAATCGCTCTCTTTGAAAACATATCTGTGCCTTTCTTGCAATAGATTGTCTGTACGTAGAGAACAGTGTATTAATTACTTCTTCGTAAAGTCTTTCTAAAATGCTTCTATCTGGGTTCATTCATTATTATTTCATAACATCCTAATTTAATTATTATCATTATCAGAAATTAGTTATTATCTTTATCTTTCATATTCTGATTGCTTACCGTTACAAATCTGTTTTTCAATGAGTGGTTAAATTGTTCTTGAGTTATAAGTTTGTGTGGCCCGATTTTTGGTTTTGAAATTCTGCAGATGCAAGTAAGAATTCCTTATATCGTTGAATTTTTCATGGAATTATTATTTCATGTTTCACGTGTAAATTTTCTTATGGGATTTTTGCTATCTTCTCAGGAAGAATGATGAGTTGCGGAAGGACGCTGTGGATGCATTATGCTGTTTGGCTCATGCTCTTGGAGAGGACTTTACCATATTCGTTGAATCAGTTCACATGCTTTTGTTGAAGCATCGCTTACGGGTCCTTTTTTTTACTGTCTTCTACTTAAAATAACGCCTTAAATTCACCTGTCGTGTATTTTGTATCATAGCTTGCATGAAAACAAATTTCCTTCTTGTATATATACTTTTCTTTTTAAAATTTAGCTGTACATTGTTTTTGCAGCATAAAGAATTTGAAGAAATTCATGCTCGTTGGCGGAGACGTGAACCATTGATTGTAGCTACAACAGCAACTCAACAGTTAAGTAGGCGACTGCCAGTCGAGGTTATCAGGGGCCCTTTAGTTGAGAACGAGATCGATCCTTTTGAAGAAGGAAATGACAAAAACCATCAGGTATTCTTTTGTTGTGTTCGTTTTATACACACATATCCTCCATGTGTAAACTTTTTGTTATCAAACCTTTATTATAGTACTGTAACATTGTTGAACTTTCTTCTTTTTCAAAAATAAAAACATTGTTGACCTTTCTAGTCGGTAGTTTTCTGGTTGATGGCATAGTAATTATTAGTATGATCTCATTGTATGTGTCCTTGTTAGTTCAAAGGTTAGTAAGCATATTGTGGAGGAGACAAACCTGGGAGTGATTACCTAGTAGGGTTTCTTAGCTGAATAAGGCTGATTTTAACCCGCTTGTTTTTTGTGTTGGTGGGTGCCTATCTGTCTAGTGTTTGTAACAACGTACATTCATCTGCTCCAGTAACTTTGTAAAATATCTCCCCGCCCCTCCTCCCCCTTTTTACACTCCTCTATGGGCGAAACTGTATATGTGTTCGGTCTAGCGCAATCCTCTTGTAGAAGTTTGTTGAGACTTTCATTGTTTTGAAAGAGCTAAACATTTACTTATTTGCTTTTGGCAATCTGTCTAACAGGTTAATGATGATAGACTACGGATAGCTGGAGAAGCTTCTCAACGAAGTACCAAGGAAGATTGGGAAGAATGGATGAGACATTTTAGTATTGAATTACTTAAACAGTCTCCATCTCCAGCATTAAGAACTTGTGCAAAACTTGCTCAGTTGCAGGTGTTTCATCGATGCTCTTTCTTTTCCTCACCTTATAAGGGTATGCATTTTAATGACCGTGTTTTGCAGCCATTTGTCGGGAGAGAATTGTTTGCTGCTGGTTTTGTCAGTTGCTGGGCACAGCTCAATGACAATAGCCAAAAGAAGTTAGTTACGAGCTTGGAGATGGCGTTTTCATCTCCAAATATCCCTCCTGAGATTTTGGCGACACTACTCAATTTGGTACGTTTTTTGTTAAATTGTTACAAAATCATGCGTGTTTCGTAACTACGGTTGTGCTAATTGAGTACTAGTGTTTCAAGCCTAGAATACAGTGTTTTCAAAAAAGTGTTAGCTACGTCTTGCAAGACTGGAAACAAAAACTGCTTAGGTCACCATTTCCTTAGTGGTTCTACCTAATTAGTCTTTTTTACTGAAAACACTTTTTTCAAGTGAACAATCTCTAAGCGTTCTTGGGAACATGATGCGTAGATTTTGTTTTATCTTATAAGAACACTGGTGCCTGATTTTCTGCTTGAGCTGTTTTCATTTAACCTATATTACGGGAGGTTGGATAAAGAATCATACTTATAGAATCATAATGAATCTACCTCTGTGTTTGATGTTGTTCCGTGGTCCTGTCATTTGAGCTTGATTTTCTCAGTACTCTTCTTAGGCAGAGTTTATGGAACATGATGAGAAGCCTCTTCCCATTGATATCCGTCTCCTGGGGGCTCTTGCTGAAAAGGTTTGCGTCAAGTATTTCCTATGATATGGCATTTCTGTCCTATCATCTGAAGCATTCATCTGATTTTCTTGGTAATGGTGCGATTTCCAACTTTACAGTGCCGTGTTTTTGCCAAAGCTTTGCATTATAAAGAGATGGAATTTGAAGGTCCACGGTCAAGGAGGATAGATGCCAACCCAGTTGCTGTTGTTGAGGCTCTTATACACATAAATAATCAGTTACACCAGCATGAGGTACGTTTAAGTTTTTTTATCCTATTTTACCACCTCACTATCTTTGTTCTGTGTCATTATTGATTAGTTGGGATTTGTTGTCATAGGCTGCTGTCGGCATACTGACTTATGCTCAACAACACCTTGATGTCCAATTGAAAGAATCATGGTAACACGACTTTTCTCGACCTTGATACACTTACTTCGGGTTCTGCTAGATAGGGTGCAGACACAAGATTGTGCATGGTTACTAGTTTATTTTATCCCAATTAGGCGAAAACAGTAACATTGTTTATTACTAGGTATGAGAAGCTGCAGCGATGGGATGATGCACTGAAAGCGTACACTTTGAAAGCATCGCAAACAAATAATACTCATCTTGTATTAGAAGCCACATTAGGTAACCATGGGAAAATTTCGTATGTTTTTTTTTTCCACATAATGTTTTTTCGTGAAGTGGAATCTAAGGTTTTATGAGTTTTTAGGGGTCGATATGTATTGTCAGGCTGTGAGTAGCTAGTATGCATAGAGAAGATGGGTCTTCATTCATAATATTCTCGCTCTGAGACACTAGTTGACAGAACCAAAATTACACGCATTGGTTTAATGTTCATAATCTCTAGATATCCATATGAGCCTTTTGTTCATCTAGATAGTTTTTTTTTATGTTTTGGTGTTTATATGAAGACTGCGTTTATCTTCAATGATTTTCTGAGTTTTTAATAGTATCTTAAGTGCCGTACACCCTCTTAAAACTCATTTCCTTATTGTTAAGGCTTTTTGTCTAGTGCTAATATTTCTGTTGAACATTGACTATACCGTTTTCTTGTGATGTTTTTTCCTTCCCTTTATTATAATGTCCTGAATCTGTAGCTTATTGACAATAATGTAGGACAAATGAGATGTCTCGCTGCACTTGCACGATGGGAAGAGCTCAACAGTCTCTGCAAAGAATACTGGAGTCCAGCTGAGCCATCTGCTCGTCTGGAAATGGCACCATTGGTTTGGTTACTTATTCTTATGCTATATTCGGTGATACGTCTACATTATTACATGGATGTCTTTTGACCTTTTGCGACTATTCTAGGCTGCAAATGCTGCGTGGAATATGGGAGAGTGGGATCAAATGGCCGAATATGTGTCTCGGTTAGATGATGGTGATGAAACAAAGCTTAGGGGTTTAGCAAGCCCTTCTTCTAGTGGCGATGGAAGCAGGGATGGCACATTCTTCAGGGCTGTTCTGTTAGTTCGGAGGGCGAAGGTACGCTTGTACCTATACTTTGTGCTTTATATCGTGCAGGTTTTCTTTAAAAAATGTTTGCTGACACTTGTTTATGTGAATCCGGGCCTTTGGTTATTTGTCTTTTCCCTGTTAGTATGATGAGGCGCGGGAATATGTTGAAAGAGCTAGGAAATGCCTTGCCACAGAACTTGCAGCGCTGGTAAGTTTTTTATAATCATATCAGCATTTGCTGATTAACTTTGTTTATATTTTTTATGCATCATTTGTTGTGAATAAGGGATCACAACTAAAGTAGCAAGGATATTTATTTGTAGCTAGTCCCAGCCTTTTCCATATTGCGCTGGTCTGTTGGAAGTAGAGAACAAATATATTAAAAACATATTAGTTGCATTGTTGATTTGTAGACAACATTTTTGGCATGCATGCTATCGTTTGTAAAAGTATAATATAATCGCTGTGGCTGCCTTCTTAGTTGTTCTTGTGTGTTTCAGTGGAGTGGAAATTTGTTCTGACTTTGTCTATAAATGCGAGTCTGCAGGTTTTGGAGAGCTATGAGCGTGCTTACAGCAATATGGTTCGCGTCCAGCAACTGTCAGAACTAGAGGAGGTCAGATCTCAATTTCTTCAATGTCTCTTCTCCTGGCCACCCTCCCTAACGGCCTAGGGCTGAAGGGAAAACAGGAGAGAGGTCTAAATGTTTATTTGATCATATTATGCATTAACATATACATGATGAATCTTTCTTATCTCTGTGTTTGTTTCCTTCATGTAATAGGTAATTGAATATTGTACGCTGCCTGTGGGAAATACCATTGCTGAAGAACGGAGAGCCCTAATTCGTAAGATGTGGACTCAGCGGATTCAGGGATCTAAGCGTAATGTGGAGGTAATTTTTTTTCTGGTATTTAAATGTGAATTGAGAGTATTTACATGTTAGTTGAACCCCTGAAATGAATGACAAGTCATATGGTATTCTAAGCATGAAACATTGCTGTAAGGTGACTTCAGTAAATGAATCTTTCTAAGAAACTTATGTAGTTTTTTTTAATATATTAACGTTTGCTTGATTTATTTATTTTTCATATCTTGATTTATGAAGAAAGTAACTTCGGTTTTCAGTCTCTTAGTCAAAGCGTGTATCATCATAGATACAACTAAACAATAAGCAAACAAGGAAACTCAATGAAATTTTTATGGAGTGGACTCTTATTCTTATGAAGTGAGCTCTTATGATAGCCATTTTTAATGCTTTGAATCTCCAATACTGTTCAGGTATGGCAATCACTTTTGGCTGTTCGGGCCCTTGTGCTACCTCCTACAGAAGATGTTGAAACTTGGATCAAATTTGCCTCGCTTTGTCGGAAAAGTGGGAGGATTAGTCAGGCGAAGTCTACTCTTCTCAAGCTCTTGCCAGTATTGTCCTTTTGCTTTTGGCTGTAAGATTTTCTATGCCAGCTTTATTCTGTTTTGCTAACCTGGGATCTCCTTATTTTGTAGTTTGATCCAGAAGTATCGCCAGAAAACATGCAATATCACGGACCTCCACAAGTGATGCTTGGATACCTAAAATACCAGTGGTCACTTGGAGAAGAACATAAGCGCAAAGAGGCATTTACCAAGCTGCAGGTATGCATATTCGTATTAGTTACTTGCCCTCTCTGCATTTATTCCCTTCCTCACATTTTCCCATTTTTTACTTAAATGGCAATGCCTTTTCTTCCCTCAATGTAATTAATTGCTTCTAGATTTTGACGAGGGAACTCTCGAGTGTGCCACATTCTCAAACTGACATGCTGGCTAGTATGGTATCTAGTAAGGGCGTAAATATTCCACTTCTTGCACGTGTAAATCTCAAACTGGGAACATGGCAGTGGGCACTCTCTCCCGGATTGAATGATGGGTCTATTCAAGGTGAATTGTAGTTACTTTTAACAGTAAGTGTAGTCAAACTGTCTGACCATAACACTTTGGTAATATAATACTCTGTTCCAGAAATTCTTGATGCATTTAGCAATTCTACCATCTATGCTCCTAATTGGGCTAAGGCATGGCACACGTGGGCGTTATTCAATACGGCAGTGATGTCTCATTACATTTCAAGAGGTCAAATTGCCTCCCAGTTCGTTGTTGCTGCAGTCACTGGATATTTTCATTCTATAGCATGTGCAGCTAATGCCAAAGGAGTTGATGATAGTTTACAGGTAAAGTGTGCATGCTTCCATGGCTTTTCCATGGTTCTCTTACCAAACCGTGTTCTTCTTTTCTGTGCTTAACTTGCATTAAGTTTTTCCTCTATGTCTTGTCTTGTTGAATTATTATGCCTCTGTGTCTCATTTCCTTAGGACATACTGCGTCTTCTCACGTTATGGTTCAACCATGGAGCTACGGCTGACGTCCAAGCAGCATTGGAAAGAGGATTCTCTCATGTCAGCATCAACACATGGCTCGTTGTGTTGCCTCAAATAATTGCTAGGATACATTCAAATAATCGTGCTGTGAGGGAACTGATACAGTCTCTTCTCATCCGCATAGGAGAAAACCACCCGCAGGTTTGCAGTCTTCCAATCTTAACTTTAAAAACTTTATTTTTACCACTAATTTTAATGGGAATTAAAAAATATAATTAGCTTTTTCCTCGCAAATTTACTTACTCAGTTTGGATTTGGTAGTACAGACATTTGGTCTCTGTACCAAGTGTCATATTAAGTACTACTGACTTTAGAATGCATAGTTTTCTTTACTATTTTCTTCCAAATGTTGTCAGGCACTTATGTACCCCCTTCTAGTTGCATGTAAATCAATAAGCAATCTTCGGAGAGCTGCAGCTGAAGAGGTGGTTGATAAAGTTCGCCAGCACAGTGGTGCACTTGTCGATCAGGTTAGTAGTCAGCGTCTTGTGTTTTACTTTGTCGATTTATTTGAAAATATTTTATTTGAAATGAGTTAACAAATGACCCTTTTCCTCGACTCCCACGACCAAAAAACAGGCGCAACTTGTATCACATGAACTTATCAGGGTTTCCATACTTTGGCATGAAATGTGGCATGAAGCTCTAGAAGAAGCTAGTCGCTTGTATTTTGGTGAACAGAACATTGAAGGAATGCTGAAAGTACTTGAACCATTACATGAGATGCTTGAAGAAGGTGCAGGAAAGGACAATACGACCATACAAGAGAGAGCATTTATAGAGGTGGGGATATTTTCAATCCGGGTTTTGAAACTTGGGTATAAATTAGTGTTCTTATTACACTTAAAGAGCTTTGGATTTTTTTGTGATTTCATCTTTCTCTATAGCACACAACTGTACAGCGTTGCAGCATCCTTTTTTTTGTTATGTAATCTGTGATTGTTTTCTTTCGATGCTTAAAGAATTTAGATCAATCAGGTTCCCTGATAGAATCAGAGAATATCTGTAGTGTATGTTGTCATAGGTCAACTGAAGGGTTTTGTTGATGCAGGCATACCGTCACGAACTACTGGAGGCCTATGAATGCTGTATCAATTACAAGAGCAATTTACAAGAAGCTGAACTTACACAGGTGACCGAATTTACAAGAAGCTGAACTTACACAATTTACAAGAGTTCTTGCTTGTCATCTTAGGATGGGACTGGAATTGACTTATTTTCCTTTGCGTTTGTTTTTCTTCATTAGGCGTGGGATCTTTACTATCACGTTTTCAAACGGATTGACAAACAGCTTGCCAGTCTCACGACATTGGATTTGGAAGTAATTATATTCTCTTTTCCTTTGGTTCTCTCTTTCCTTTTTTACCTGAGTTCTAATCTTACTGGCACATTACATGTTGGGTAGTCTGTTTCTCCTGAACTGCTGCTCTGTCGTGACTTGGAGTTGGCTGTTCCTGGAACATATCGTGCAGGTAACGTATTCAACTTCTAAAGTTTGTCAGAGCTGATATGTGTTTTAAGCGAAGTGACATCCATACTTCGTATTCGTCTAAATTAGATGCCCCGGTTGTGACGATATCATCGTTTTCACGCCAACTTGTTGTCATAACCTCAAAACAACGGCCACGGAAGTTGACTATTCACGGAAATGATGGTGAGGACTATGCCTTTCTGTTAAAGGGACATGAAGATCTAAGGCAAGATGAGCGTGTTATGCAGGTGAGTCTCAAAAAAAATGAAATTAGTTGTTCAGTATTCTGTTAAGTGCGTATTTTGTAACTGATGTTTTCTAATTTCTTAACCACATGATAGCACTTATCTGTTTCCTCTATATTGTCTTTCAGCTTTTTGGTTTGGTGAACACTTTGCTCGAGAATTCCAGGAAAACAGCAGAAAAGGATCTGTCCATCCAACGGTATTCAGTAATACCACTATCTCCCAATAGTGGACTCATTGGATGGGTTCCAAACTGCGATACCCTTCACCATCTTATTCGAGAGTACAGAGATGCTCGACAGGTTTTCATCAATGTTTTCAATTTTGAAGTTATCTGCAGTTTACGTTGATTCTTACATATGCCTTTCTGAATTTCCAGATCATTCTTAATCAAGAACACAAACATATGTTGAGTTTTGCTCAAAACTATGACAATCTGCCGCTCATAGCAAAGATTGAAGTATTTGAGTATGCTCTAGAAAACACAGAGGGAAATGATCTGTCCAGGGTACTCAAATTTCTAACTTCTAGTAGTCTTCTCTTGGGTAAAGTAACTATTTGGGAATACTAAATTGATTCTAATCTCTTTGGTAGGTTCTCTGGTTAAAAAGTCGGTCATCAGAGGTATGGCTGGAGAGAAGAACCAACTATACTAGAAGTTTAGCAGTTATGAGTATGGTATGTGGTTTATCCTTTGTTCTCCATTTTTTTAGCATCAATGTAAAAATGTACCCATGTTTGACCTTTTGCATTACTTTTGTGTCAGGTTGGTTATATTCTTGGGTTAGGTGATCGACACCCAAGTAACCTTATGCTACATAGACACAGGTAAAAAAAAACAAGTCTACATTGCATATAAGATCCAACTTTTTTCTCTATTCTTTATAAATGGTTTCATTTTTGCAGTGGTAAAATCTTGCATATTGATTTTGGAGATTGTTTCGAGGCATCTATGAATAGGGAGAAGTTTCCTGAAAAGGTATTTACTATAGTGTTTTCCTCATAATACTTGTTTGCGACCATTCTGGGTATTATATAAAGAAAATTTGATATGAGGAGAGAGTTTTATTTGGTGAANTTCTTTATAAATGGTTTCATTTTTGCAGTGGTAAAATCTTGCATATTGATTTTGGAGATTGTTTCGAGGCATCTATGAATAGGGAGAAGTTTCCTGAAAAGGTATTTACTATAGTGTTTTCCTCATAATACTTGTTTGCGACCATTCTGGGTATTATATAAAGAAAATTTGATATGAGGAGAGAGTTTTATTTGGTGAAAATATTATGGTAGGTTCCGTTCCGTCTGACAAGAATGCTTGTCAAAGCAATGGAAGTAAGTGGCATCGAAGGAAATTTCCGCTCCACATGTGAAAATGTTATGCAAGTTCTCAGAACCAACAAAGACAGTGTAATGGCAATGATGGAGGCGTTTGTGCATGATCCTTTAATCAATTGGCGTCTTTTCAATTTCAATGAAGTCCCTCAATTCGCTAACAATAATCCCAACGGTCCTGCTGTTGTTGAACCTGAGGAAGTAGGTGAAGATCCCGCTGACATCGACCTCCCTCAGCCTCAAAGGAGTACTCGAGAGAAGGAGATTCTTCAGGTCTCATTTGAAAATATTTGTCTTGCTATCATGTTTTCCACATAATCTTTCTGTTGTTCATTTGATTAGTGGATTGTTTCAGGCTGTGAATATGCTTGGAGATGCAAATGAGGTTTTGAACGAGCGTGCAGTCGTTGTAATGGAACGTATGAGCAATAAGCTTACAGGACGTGATTTCTCTACGTCTGCAAGTCCAAGCAATCCCATTGCTGATCACAATAACTTGCTTGGAGGAGATTCTCATGAAGTGGAACATGGTTTGTCTGTGAAAGTTCAGGTTCAAAAGCTAATTGATCAAGCCACTTCCCATGAAAATTTGTGTCAGAACTACGTTGGGTATGTTCTTCTCTACTCCTCTGTTTATCTGTTTTTGAGTAACATAAGTTTTGGGTAGTGAGATATGTTGAGTCGTTTAATATTAACACAGAAAACATGAACAATACATTCTCTTGTTTTTGGTTTTGTTTGCAGGTGGTGCCCTTTCTGGTGAGAATGAGATGGATCATCTGTATGTATATATTTCTATTGTAAATAGCCTTTGTAAAATTCAACGAAGTTGCATTTATTTGGATTTAATTCGATGATAAATTGTGTTATTTTTAATGTAAATAATTTATTAGGTCCCTAGTAATGTATTATACATATAAATTTAGTGTGCTTGAATAAATGGGCATGTCACATTCTTTATGTGCGATTCTGTTGTTGCTGATTTAAAACTCTAGTAAATTGAATCTTGAAAATATATACAAGATATAAAAAAATGTACTTGTGGTAGTGTGCAACNTAAATTGTGTTATTTTTAATGTAAATAATTTATTAGGTCCCTAGTAATGTATTATACATATAAATTTAGTGTGCTTGAATAAATGGGCATGTCACATTCTTTATGTGCGATTCTGTTGTTGCTGATTTAAAACTCTAGTAAATTGAATCTTGAAAATATATACAAGATATAAAAAAATGTACTTGTGGTAGTGTGCAACAACCAATGATGGATCGATGAGATAAGATATAACTTCCCTTTAAAAGCATAATCATTAGACGCAATGAACTTCATCATGCATTTGAACTTGATGATGATACGGAGTTGATGATAATTAAGTTTTCAGCAATAAGGCATCTCCAATGACTACTCTTATTTTTTTTCTCTTAAAATGTAAACTCAAAATTGTTCTAGTGATTTCTCTCATTTTTTTCCCTTAAAAAAATATTCCAGTTACATTCTTTTAAATTTTCTCCAACAATAGTTTTATTTTAAATAAATATTTTTTATATATATAAGTTTAGTTTTTTGATAAAATATACAATGATTTATATAAATTTTATAATTTTTCACTAAAATATTAATAGTTTTATTAAAGCATGAACACACATATTTAATATTATTAGATATAAACGAAATTATGTAAAAGTTTAAAATTCCTAAATAAAAAAATTTAACATCAAATTCAAAATGATATTATGAATAGTATTCTCTCAGTTTGATGTGTTACTATTTGTATCTTTATTTTTTTCTCCTCAAAATGGTATATTATTAGAGAGAAATTTTAAATTTTTCTTAATTCTTAATGTTCTCCCTTAAAATGATGAACCATTATCTTAGTATAAATTTAACGATAAGGATGCAAAATATGCTGGGAATTCATAATGATGGTGGTAACGGGAAATACTTATGTCTACCTGAACAATTCAACAAAAAAAAAGGAGAAATGTTTGAGTACATTATTGAGAAAGTGAAAGCAGTCACTCAAGGATGGAATAAGAAGTTTCTTTCTCATGGTGGGAAAGAAATATTGTTGAAAGCAGTGGTCTATTTATTCAATGAATGTGTTTAGATTACCGAAAGAGATCTGTGATGAGATCAATACTATTCTAGCAAGATTCTGGTGGGGATCAGGTGAAAAGAAAGGTATGCATTGGTATGGATGGAAGAGGCTTTGTGTTCCGAAGAAAGAATGTTGTTTAGGATTTAGAGACTTGGAAAGCTTTAATCAAGCTTTGTTGAGCAAACAAGTTTGGAGAATATTACAACATCCAAAGAGTTTAATGACTAGAATTTTGAAGGCACGATACTTTCTTGATGAGAGTATTTTCACAGCAAAGATAAAAAAGAAAGCTTCTTATGCTTGGAAATCTCCTAATATTTGGAAGAGATTTGTTGAAACAAGGGATGAGGTTCATCATTGGAAATGGAAAAACAGTTAATATGTGGACAGATCCATGGCTAGCAGAACATCCACCACGTTCAAGAGAAGGAAACATGAGGCTTGATACTGTAAGTTCCTATTTTAGAACGGATGGGAATGGGTGGGATCTAGAAAAACTCAGGAATGATGTCATTGAGGAAGATATTGACAAGATTTTGTCGCTCAAAATTAGCTCTAAGGCGGAGAAGGATCTACTTGGTTGGCATTACACAGACAAAGGTCTTTACACGGTCAAATCGGACTATTGGTTAAGTACTCATCTACCATCGCAAGAACAAAATATTACCTACTTGGGAAGATCCGGTGATTAAACAAAAAATTTGGAAATGCTCTATACCCCCAAAGATTAACCACTTCCTTTGGAAACTTCTTTCAAGATCTCTTCCAACTGGAGAAAAATTGAAGAGAAGACATATAACACAAGATGATCAATGCAAACAGTGTTGTTCTGCTTCTGAAACAGAGGTCCATCTATTTTTTGAGTGCCCTTATGCTCAGCGTATATGGCGTAGATCGGGTTTTAATAGTACAACAATTATGAATATTCAAGCTACTCTGGAGGAGAAAATGGATATACGTTTGACAGTAAATAATTCTACACGATGGCCTCACTTCAAAGATCTACTGATAAGCATTTTGTGGAGGATTTGGAAGAGTAGAAACTATCTTATATTCCAACAGCGGAATTTCCAGTGGTGGAATGTTTTGGAACAAGCAAAAGCTGATGCGCAGGAATGGTCTAAATTCAGAGGTAAACAACTTTCAACATTGGTCCCAAGACAGGCTTGGAGTAATATAAAGGAAGATAAGTGGAAGCGACTGAGGAATGGTTGGATAAAATGCATCAAAGCGACCAAGGAATGGTTGGATAAAATGCAACTTTGATGCCTCGTACATAACTACTATGGAGTGCAAAGTGGGGTGGATACTACGAGATCACAACGGTAGCTATAAAGGAGCGGGTCATTCTAAAGGTTCAGTGGTTACAAATGCTTTGGAGGCGGAATTTAGTGCACTCATCATGGCCATGCAACAGTGTTGGATACGTGGATATACAAGAGCTCTTTTTGAAGGTGATAACAAGAAAATGATGGACATTCTAAATTCCAAAACATTGAACTTTGGTATGTACAATTGGGTTTGGGAAGCAAGATGGTGGAGCAAAAGTTTCCAAGAAGTGGAATTCCAATGGATCAGACGAGGTGGTAATGGTATAGCAAATAAACTAGCCTCGTTGGAAATTCCTAGACAAGTTTCTTTTATGTCATACTAGTTGCATACCCCCCACGCAAGCGCGGGGTGGGATCATTGATTTTTACTTGTTGATTTAGTGGGTTATTCTAATAATATCAAATAATGATGAAATAGAAAGAATGTATCAAGAGTGTAAAGTGAAATATTGTATATATAATGTGTTAAATGTTATTTATATGAGAAGTAAGTTTTATAGGGATAACTAAATTATAATATAGTTTCAAGTATATAAAAATAGGTGTCTATCTTCTTCTTTTTTTATGTTGGAAATAGTTTTTATATAGGAGATTAAAACTTGATATAATTATTTATTTATAGTATTTATATTTGTACTAAACGATTTATCAATTTGAAAATAACTTTAATTTAAGCTAATATTTGTTGTTTGGGTTTTAATAGATAGGTTAGGATATGTTTTTTTTGTAAGTTTGGATTTTTTTCATGAATAATGTGGCATTTTTATTTATGACGTCATCGACTGTGGAAATACATTCGCCGGAGTCTGTTAAAAATGAAATTATAGTAGCTATTAAAAATTGAAAAGAAATTACATAGTTATTTTATAAATAACAAAAAATACATAAATTTTGTTGTTTTTATTTTATTTCACATACATAATTTTTTGAAAATATATATTAGGAAATAGGGGGTTTTGCAAAATTGACTCAAAACTCATAGTCAATTTTTGTGCAATATCTTCTTGAAGTTTTGAAGTATTTGCCCCTTGAGACACCACAAAAAACTCATAGTCAATTTTTGTGCAATATCCATATCACAATGTCAAACTTTCCAGCAAACTTATTGTGGATTTTCTTGAAAAGGGTAGTTTTCCCTACGCCTCCCATTCCGTGCAATCCCATGATACCGACATCCATAAGTCGATTCCATGCCTCCTCAAACATTTCCTCCTGACCAACCGTATGCCAAATTGACCTCTCCATGACTTCAGGTCTTGGAGTCAACTCTGCAACCTCCTCAAAATTAGCCTCTGATTTGAGCTTTTTAACATCTTCCAACAACAGGAATACGCGTTTCCCATATTTGTATGTCAAAAACACATTCTTTGAGCATAAACCACAGAAGCAGAGCTTTTGACGTTGAGTGATATTAGTACTAACCACATCTTTGATCTTTGTATCGATGCTCTCGACACGAGTAAGCCATAACTTGACTGATTCAAGTGTTTGTCGCTGTTGTGTCTCCTCTCGTGCAACCCTGTTCTTCACCTATTGTTGTATTGCTTTGAGATCGTCCCTTTCTCTCTGCAGATCCATGAGATTCACCTCGAGGTTGCTAACTTAACCTCTACCAAATAAGAATGTTGAGATCCGATTCAACGTTTGATCACAAGATATTTGAAGCGAAGCCATGGTTTAAAGATCGAAAAAAACTTAGTGAAGTGCTTTAAGTAATAATAAAGATAGAATCTTTTACGAACAAAGTGATTCTCAAGATGCATTAACAATGTGTGTGCGTGTTTTTTTTTTGTATATACCTTATACTGGAGGCGAGTAACCTAATAGAATATACTGAGAATATTCTTCTCTTGTTTCTCTTGTTCTTTTTGGTAACTAATTATATAAATACATTTTTATTTCGAAGAAATTTATATAAATATATAGCTGTTAAGACTTTGGATTTACTCTTCCATGATAAATGAAGCTGGTGAACGTACCTACCTAACTTAAGACATTAAAATCTCAGTAAAATATGCAGATCCTAATCTTACATTTAAAAATATAAATAAATTCATATACATTCAGGTTAGATTCCAAATAAAATACACATCTCTGCATTATTGATTGTTAACCTTTTTATGTTTTCTTGAGGAACTTCTTAACAAGAAAGAGGATTATTAATTCTAACTTTGGCCACTTTCAACATAGCATAACTTCACTTCATCCATTACCAATTGCGACAGATGCATTCATCCAATAACACACATAACCATGAAGCATACCGCACGCAAAATCAAAGATCAAGCCTCGGTAATCTATATTTCCAATATCAGATTTCAAAATCAAGAAAATAGAATTTGACAAGAGTAAAAGGATCCTTTATTTATAAAAATTCAAAACACATGCA
>CAKOAT010607376.1:68162-133816 GCA_932364175.1 Eruca vesicaria subsp. sativa
TAAATTGTGTTATTTTTAATGTAAATAATTTATTAGGTCCCTAGTAATGTATTATACATATAAATTTAGTGTGCTTGAATAAATGGGCATGTCACATTCTTTATGTGCGATTCTGTTGTTGCTGATTTAAAACTCTAGTAAATTGAATCTTGAAAATATATACAAGATATAAAAAAATGTACTTGTGGTAGTGTGCAACGACCAATGATGGATCGATGAGATAAGATATAACTTCCCTTTAAAAGCATAATCATTAGACGCAATGAACTCATCATGCATTTGAACTTGATGATGATACGGAGTTGATGATAATTAAGTTTTCAGCAATAAGGCATCTCCAATGACTACTCTTATTTTTTTTCTCTTAAAATGTAAACTCAAAATTGTTCTAGTGATTTCTCTCATTTTTTTCCCTTAAAAAAATATTCCAGTTACATTCTTTTAAATTTTCTCCAACAGTAGTTTTATTTTAAATAAATATTTTTTATATATATAAGTTTAGTTTTTGATAAATATACAATGATTTATATAAATTTTATAATTTTTTAACTAAAAGATTAATAGTTTTATTAAAGCATGAACACACATATTTAATATCATTAGATATAAACGAAATTATGTAAAATTTTAAAAGTCCTAAGTAAAAAATTTAACATCAAATTCAAAATGATGTTATGAATAGTATTCTCTCAGTTTGATGTGTTATTATTTGTATCTTTATTTTTTCCCTCAAAATGATATATTATTAGAGAGAAATTTTAAATTTTTCTTAATTCTTAATGTTCTCCCTTAAAATGATAAACTATTATCTTAGTATAAATTTAACGATAATCTTTCATAACTGATTTCAGTTAAAGAAAAAAAGTGGTTTTGCTGTGATTACTTTCGTGGCGCAAGCCTTCAAACTCAATTGCAGATACATTGAGAATACCATCCAATAAGACATCATTTTTCAACGAGTGTTATTTGGTAATGCAAATTTTATTACACATCACTGAAGTCTATTTTTTTATAACAGTTCTTATTTTTTTTTTGAGCAAACAGTTCTGCTTTTAAAAGAGAGAATACAAGTAGACATTTCAAAGAAAACATTGTGGTTTGTTGTTAGTTTGTTGGACTATTTATGATAATAATTTTCTTATTAAACCTACCCAAACGAGACATATCGTATTAAACCAAACTGAGTGATTTTTCTACTTTTTGCCTAAAATATAATTCGGAGAAAAAATAGGGAAAAAAACGAGACGTGGAGTGTCGCGTTACGTTACCAATCTCATTGCCGCAATATAGCATCCACACATACCCTATGAAGTCTAGTGCATTTTAGTAAAATATCAAGTGATCATGCTACAATACGCTTGAAAGAGTTAAAGGTGATAACTTTCACCCTTCTCTCGCAACCACTTGCTTGTATACTCTGACACATTGCCCCCCGACAAAAAATCCAAACAAATAGAATATTGCCGTCTGAGTTTGCCTTCCTATTTATCCTGCGGCGGCGTCTGGATCATGATTCTTTCCGGCTACTGAAGAAACATAAACAAACAAAAAAAGAGAAAGGAAAACAAAAACAATGGCTTGTTCTCTAGAGATTGTTAAGTTATGTGGGTACTACTCTCCTGTATCATCCATTTCCCGCCATATATCTACAGTGAAACTGGAATCTAGAAAAAGGGTTTTCAGATTAGCAGATTCTCGGCGGTTTGGTCGATGTGTTAAGGTTTCTTCATCATCTGCTCGTAACGGCGGCGATAACCAGTCAAAAGGTGACCTTTCTTCTTATTTTTTTCTTCTTCAAGGACTAATTAGAAAAGTTGATTTTGGTTCTGTAATAGCTGTGGAGAGTTCCTAGAAAGAACTGTCTGTAATTAGCTCTTTAGTTTTTTTTTTTACCTTTGATATCTGCTTGTTAATTTAGTCTTTCTAAGTTAATTTGTTAATTAGTATGCAACTTCTTTGTGTTGTGTTCTAAAACTAATTTTGTTTGTATTGCTTGCTGGAGTTTGATCGGATAAAATTGAGTAAGATTTTGATTTTGTTGAGTTTTTGTAGGTGATGAACCACCAGAATCTTTGTTCATGAAAGAATTGAAGAGAAGAGGTATGACTCCTACATCGTTACTTCAAGACTATGAAGTTGATGTTGATGAGATCAAACCCACTGGTAAAGAAACCTCTAAAACGACTGCAACTACTACTCCTCCATTCGACCAAAGTTTGTTAAACCAGAGAGAGAGATCCTTGGCTTTAAACAGCGAAGGCCTTGAGGTCACATTTGAATTCTTGTATCTTTATAGATTCACTCACATAGGGCATTTATTTGTTCTTTTCTTAACAGGAGATTGTGTTCAATTGTTTGTGTGCAGGGATTGATTCCACGTGCTAAGATATTGCTGATGACTGGAGGGACTTTCTTCTTGGGTTTTTGGCCCTTGATAGTCTTAACTCTTGGCGCCTTCTCCGCCCTTTACCTTGTAAGTGTTCTAGAACTCGTCGATAATGTATATGGAATTTTAGTTCTTAGGTTTCTTTCGTTTATAAGGTTTTGTCCCTGATTGTTGTTGTTTTGTTTTTGTTTCCAAGTACTTTGGAGCAGATTTCGTTCATGATGGAAGCAGAACTCCGGTTTCACCACCACCCTACATCGATCCTTATGCTCTCTTGGAGGATGAGAGGATATCTGGAATCAATTCTCGTCTAAATTAGCACCACCACCACCACCACCACCTCTGTGTGTTCTTTCTTTCACAAGTAGTAGTTGATATTATATTGTTGCACTAAAAAGTATATATTTACTCCCATCGGTTCTCTTTATATTTTTCTCTCACGCCTGTATTGTAAAAAATGTTGCTGCTCTATTCTTGCAACTTTAAAGGGTTCACCAAAATGTAGAAATGTTCCAAACTTTCATCTGCTCAAAGTTCTCATCTGCATAAATTACGCCTATCACGATAGTAGGTTAAATAACAATTCCATTTTCACTTTCAATTCCTCGAGTATGTTCTCTTTAATCTTAATCTGACGTGAGCCATGTTTAATCTAATCTGACGTGAGACATGTTCGAAGTGATGGAAACGAGAACAAATAAGAAGAGAAAAAAAAAACACAAATCGAATCGAAAGTGAAAACCATAATAGAATTCAGACAGCAAGTGACAGATAGTTTTAAAAGAAAACACAAACTAAAGAAAGACTCGTCACAAGAATGTTTCGAGCCCCTTCACGCAAACATAAAAGGATAATAGAAAACAAAACAAAGTAACTCATATTCAAGTAGCCTTCTTAGTACTCCTCACCTTCGTCATCCTCATCGTCACCACCTTCGGCACCAACCTCCTCATAATCCTTCTCCAAAGCAGCAAGATCCTCACGAGCCTCTGAGAACTCTCCTTCCTCCATACCCTCACCGACGTACCAGTGAACGAAAGCACGTTTTGCATACATGAGATCGAACTTATGATCAATCCTCGAGAACACCTCAGCAACACTTGTTGAGTTGGAGATCATACAAACAGCCCTCTGCACCTTAGCAAGATCACCTCCTGGAACAACAGTTGGTGGCTGGTAGTTGATACCGCACTTGAATCCAGTAGGACACCAGTCAACAAACTGGATAGTGCGCTTGGTCTTGATGGTGCCGACAGCTGCGTTCACGTCTTTAGGGACGACATCACCACGGTACATCAAACAGCAAGCCATGTACTTTCCGTGACGTGGGTCACACTTTGCCATCATGGAAGCTGGCTCAAAGGCGCTGTTTGTGATCTCAGCAACAGAGAGCTGCTCGTGGAAGGCCTTCTCAGCAGAGATGACTGGAGCGTAGGATGAAAGCATGAAGTGGATTCTTGGGTATGGGACCAAGTTGGTTTGGAACTCAGTCACATCCACGTTCAAAGCACCATCGAACCTTAGAGAAGCAGTCAAGGAAGAGATAACCTGAAACGAAATCAAAACTAACATCAGAACCCAAAAAAGCAACAAGATTAATGTTAAAGAACTGTTCGTGGATTGGTTATTAAAATACCTGAGAGACGAGACGGTTAAGGTTGGTGTAGGTTGGCCTCTCAATGTTGAGGGAACGTCTACAGATGTCATAGATAGCTTCATTGTCGAGAAGGATAGAGACATCAGTGTGTTCCAAGAGAGAGTGAGTGGAGAGGACACTGTTGTAAGGCTCAACAACAGAGGTGGAGACCTGTGGAGATGGGTAGACAGTGAACCCGAGCTTGGACTTTTTCCCATAGTCCACAGAGAGCCTCTCAAGGAGAAGAGAACCAAGACCAGACCCGGTTCCTCCACCAACAGCGTTGAAGACAAGGAATCCTTGAAGACCAGTACAGTTGTCAGCGAGCTTTCTGATACGGTCCAAGCACAGGTCAACAATTTCCTTCCCAACTGAAAAAAATTGATTTTAAATGCAATCTCAGTTAGTAAACAGTAGCATCAATAAGTTGTTATTAAACAAGGGAGTGAGTAATAAACTTACTGGTGTAGTGTCCACGGGCGAAGTTGTTAGCTGCGTCCTCTTTACCGCTGATGAGTTGTTCAGGGTGGAAAAGCTGACGGTAAGTACCGGTCCTGACCTCGTCGATCACAGTGGGCTCAAGGTCGACAAAGACGGCACGTGGGACGTGCTTCCCTGCACCGGTCTCGCTGAAGAAGGTGTTGAAAGCATCGTCACCTCCTCCAACAGTCTTGTCACTCGGCATCTGGCCATCAGGCTGTAACAATCCAAATCAAAAACAACAAACATATCAGTAAAGAAACACATACAAATATATACAAGGTGACGACGAACTACAGATCTAAGGACACATAAGCAACGAAACAATTTAAGATAAGCCAGTAAGCGTTCTCGTTCATCGATTGTAAAACGAATCAGATCTCGAACAATCAATAGCGATTGAACACAAATACAGATCTATACGTAAAACATTAGAGAAACGGATATATATTAGTCGTCGTTCATCGTACTTTTTTTATTAAGAGACGCGGATCTCGAATCAGCTACATGTAGTCTACAATACATCAAAATCAATAACAGACCTAAATAATTAAATTCCTACGAGCAATGGATAAGCTTGTAGCAGTCGAATACGCCAGATCTAATCTAACAAACCATCCACATATATTCAAACAGCAACAAAATCAATCACAGATCTAAACGATCTACAGATTCCTAAGAACGAGAGAGGGAGAGAGGAAGAGACGGACCTGAATGCCATGTTCAAGGCAGTAAAGCTCCCAACAGGCATTTCCGACCTGGATACCGGCTTGACCAATGTGGATCGAGATGCACTCCCTCATTTTCGTTTCGGAGATTAAGAAGAAAGCTAGAGATTCGCTGGGGAAGATGAAAACGGAGGGCGTTTATGAAGACGCTCTCCTTTTAGATAGATCTAGATCTGGTATTTCGTTTTGCTAGGTTTCCCCACTGCTTATATAGCGAAACCATTCTATCTTTAGGTAACGGCTGTATCGGACACGTGTAGTTGTATTATTGGGTAGCTGCTAACCATGGTTAATGATAGGGTTACTCGTGAGCTGTTTATTTTTCTAATTTTAATATTTGCCGCTTCGGTTCTGTTTGGCCGTTTCTCTTCCTGCTTTTTTGAAATTCAAATATCCCTTTGAATTACGGAGAAAGGATGAATCTAACCGGACCTAAACCGGATCAGACCAATATCTATAGTAAACCGAATCGATAAAAAAGAACTGTACCAAAATCTTCAGAGAGAGAATTATCGAAAGGTTTGAATAATGAGATCCCTGGCGGCGGCACGGCCGTTGTTTTCCGATTTGCCGAGTCTTGTTCGCTCATGGCTTCCGCCTTCTTCAAGCTTCAAGGCGTTCTCTTCTTCTTCGTCGGATTCGGACCTTCGGAATCAGTCTCGCGGTGGCCTCCCTCGATTCTTCTCTGATGATCTTCCAGCGCGCAAGGCACGCCTTATCTCTCTCTCTCTCATCTTCTTATTATAGTTCTCTTTGAATTTGTGCAATTAGAGTGAGAGAAATCACTAAGAACTAAAGAAACATCTGTTAATTCACTGTATATCTATCAGATGCTAGAGTTCTAAGTAGTATGCAATGTGAGGAATCATTCTCTAGTGATGATGATGATACTAAGATTATCTTTGTATAAATGATTATAGGGCGGAATGGTTCGTGTTCAAGGCTCTGAGTTTTGGCATATGGCTAAAGTTCTAAGATTGAAAGCTGAAGACAGGTAATTAAAAAGAAAACTTCATTCATTGTTGCATTCCTCAATTTTAAATTGTTCTTAGTTTTTATGCGTGTGCTGATATTAAATCAAGGAGGCATAATTATATGAAAAATGATTAGCGACCATTTATGCATCTACAGCATGATTAGTTTGTTGCAGCGTCAAAAGTAACTTAGAGTAGGCAAACATGTTCTGTGATTTAATAAAAGTTGCAACTTAGATCTTAGTGAATGTAATTAATTGCTTGCACTTTTTTTCTATGCAAGGGTAGAACTCTTTAATGGGAAAGGAGGTTTGGTAGAAGGTTGTATACAAAACATTGACAAAACTGGAGTTGATTTTGTCGCACAAGAAGATCAGAAGGTGATTCTTCCTCAGGGCATGCAGTGGCAGGTGTTTGCAGCTTTTGGTATGAAAATGATTCTGCTGTAGATTTTACAAATTGGACAGTTTTGTTTGTTCCCTCTTTAGCTCTTGGGTCATGATAACTTTTAAAATGCCAGGCACTTTGAAGGGTGGTAGAGCAGACTGGCTAATTGAGAAATGTACAGTAAGTGTTTACTTCTACTGTGTCCCGTCTTAGTCACGTGTGAATATAGCGTCACTGAATATGCTCATCTTAGGAACTTGGAGCGAGTAGTGTCACTCCACTTTTAACAGAAAGATCTTCCATAATCTCTGATAACCGGGTTGACAGATTGGAACGTGTTAGTTTTGCTGCGGCTAAGCAATGTAAGTAACCCTAGTGTAAGGAAACAATTGATCTGCTAAAATCTTGCTCCTTTTCTTTTCTCCGCATATTATAGTTGTGTTATGATGCTATTTGCATTATCTTTTAATGTATAGGCCAAAGGCTACATGAAATGGTACTAAGCCCTCCGATCAAATTTAATGCTCTCTTGGATCATGTATGTTTCAACATCTCTCTCAACGATTCTAAGATCCTCAGTTTATAGAACCCTGTCTTTTTTTTTTTTTTTTGCAAACTTGCCTTCACATGCTTTTGTGGTTTTCTAGATTTCCAGGTCAAAGTTATGTTTGGTTGCTACAGCCGAAGCTACACCTCTTCTCAATGCAGTACAATCCTCAGCAAAAGAATCCAGCGGGCTATTAATTGTTGGACCAGAAGGCGGTAAGTGCCGAGTAGACACAATTGAATACTCTGTTTTTTATGACTTGTTTCCACGAATATAATCAAAACGGTCAACAATGACAATGGAGCAGATTTCACGAAGAAAGAGGTGGAGATGATGTTGGAAGCAGGCGGCACAGCTGTTGGACTTGGACCACACCGGTTGCGAGTTGAGACCGCGACCATTGCTCTTCTTGCCACTCTAGTGATGTGGTCTGACTCTCAAGAGACAAGTCTAAGTGGTGGCTGAGCTTAAGTGTTTGTTGCCCTTGTCTTGTGTTCTGAGATTTTGTTTGGTGGTCTGTGGATTTGATTGATAAAAATGCTTTTATTAAATTTATGAGGTTTGGTCGACTCCACTTTGAGTTTCTCTAATCAAAGCTTCAATATAAAAATAAATTGATAATACATAGATTGTACAGCGTAATCGCCAAGTTGAATTTGAGAGCATAACAACAATCTGATGAACAAGGTTTTGTAGTAAGCAGTTGAGAAGTTATCAACTCCACAAAGCATGATGCTTTCAGTTTGGTGGACGAGGTACTGAATCCATCCATCGTTGGAGCACAAATGGTGATAACATCATGACCGTAGTTGCATCGACATTACCTTTCACATACCCCTTAGAACCAGACGTGTTCATTCGGTAACAACCTTCACTGTTTCTCCAAGTCTCTGTCTCTTGATGAACAATAAACTCTTGTCTCTGTAGATTATATGTTACCAAACTCTCGTGGTGTTGACTCCATAGATAGACGATATTAGTATCCAACGGATTCATAGCCAAGGGAAAACAATCGTCATCAAGTCCCATTGACGCCATGTCGACTTCTTCCCATGAAAGCAGCCACCATTCACCACTCTTTGACTCGTTGTTATTCAGCTTCCAAACCTTCAATGTTGGATACAGGATTTCAATGTAGATAACATCTTCCCCTGAAGTAGTCAAGCATCTCCGAACACTTTTGCTGTAAAGATGAGGAAGTGGTATAACCAGGCACTGATCGTCGTCCTCAGGGCCATAGAAATCATAAGCTACAAGGACACCAGGCTCTGTTGCATCCAAACCTCTTTCCCGCAGATAAAGCATCCCGTTGAGATTCACAGGAGGGTAAGAACCAGCGTAGTTAACAGGATGAGAGGAAAGAAGTCGCTTGGAAGTCCATAAACCAGTCTCAGACGAATACACGTAAACTCTCCATTCATGCACTCCCATGCCTCTAGGTTCAGTCCTTGAAGTCCTGACCACTTTAAACCCTTGAACAATGTCGTTCTCCACACGCGTTACCAAACCAGTGGGTATACATTGGTCTGGAGGCGGAGGAATTTCGACCCATTGTTCTAAAACCGGATTACCAACAAAGGATTTGTAACTGTAAGGCATGTTATCAGTGCGGGTAAAGAATACATCGATCCAAACCAGTCCATTAGAAGAAGCTACGTAGAAGTAGTTACATCTAGTAGGGAGATTGAGATACCGTTGAAAGGGCTTGATATAAAATCCTAGAGACTTCTGTAGATCCCATGTTTGGCATCCATGGAAGCCTATAGCTTCTGGATGAGGATACTCAGCTCCGAACATGAGAGACCAAGAGGAAGATGAGTTCTTGTGAAGAGAGACGAAGACACGACGGAGATAGGAAGATTCTATCAACGACTTCCATTGCTTGCACACCAGTTTGAGTCTGGTGATGCTTCTCAAAGGTAGTCTCGCAATGATTTCCACCAGTATCACCTCTAGAACTGCTCTTCCTCCAATCTCCATTGAGAGAACTTGCAAGTTGGCCACCACCATTTGTCAACTTGTCATGTTCCTGCCTTGTCATATGTGTTCTTTTTTTATGAAATCTCTATTTTATAATGGTTTCGAGTGCGAAGATAAGAGGTGGCAGGGCCCAAGTTGTCTCCTCGATTATCCAAACAAGCAACATGATAAAAGTGGTTGAAACAAATAATTCAAAATAGATAGTTGATGAGAGGCAAACCAAAGAAGGTGCAGTGAACATAACTACTCTGAGGCGTTTACTTTATTGTGTTGTGTTACAAAGTTAAAAGACTCCAGGAAGAAGCTTTGTTGTTCTTACTTACACGTTTTGTACAAAAACACTGTTACGTAAGAAAATCCTACGCCAAATAGACTACACCAATAGAGATGAAGAAATACATATGATCTTAGTAAAACATAGTATGGTTTGATTCGTTTTAAGAATGAACATTGGACCATTTAAGAGAGTTAGAGAGATATAATACAAGTCATTAATAAACTGATTTGAGGAAAACTTTGGACCATTTAACAAGGAGATGATGGATATCAGCATCCATGCGAGTGCCCACTCCACCCCACACCAACATGTCCGCCATGTCTCCAATAGACGACCCACTCACTTCTTTCACTTCTTTGAACCCAATCCTTTTGTAAAACCTAACCAGCTGACACACATGCATGCAAGTCCGGTTTGGTTCAGTATTTGTCAACGGATTCGGTTCATGACTAAATCGAAATTCTCATTTAAACAATTTAGATAGAAACAGAGGAAGTAATAAAGACCTTAGAATGGTAGAGATCAGAGTCGTAGATAGCAAGAAGTTGAGCAGTGCGGCAACCACAGTCGTATCCATGGCGAATGGCAACAGCTCCGACATACAAACCAACTCCAAGGAGAGACTTGTTCATCACCATCGTCTCTTTCGTCAACCTTATCGTATCCAAATGCAGAACCAAGCCTCGTCCAAACCATGGCCTAACCACTCCCTCTGCTCGTCCAATCTCACTCCCCGTGTCTGCGTTCTTCCCTGTAACTCTGAAAAACGGTCCTAAAGTTTGGATCTTTAAGTCAAGATTTCGAGCTTTTGATGACGTCAGGATGTCAGACATGGACGGTAAGGATCTGGATTCACCGAGGGAACTGGACGGTGAGAGATTGAGTCTCGGTGGGGGCAGAGCCATCTTCATTTCTTCTGGGTTTCGTCGTTCCTGAAAGATGTTAAAAGATAATATATAAGTGAAGATAATACAAGCACATATGACAGGTGGCATCCACCCAGTGAATCAAACATCAGCAACTGCACAACACTCTGAAATCCTCTGTGAAGAATGGCTCACGAGTTTTGATTGCTCTTTGTGAAGAATGTGTGAATTGGAATGTGTTTGCTATCATCTTTTTTATTTGGTTTCTGCTTCTTTGGCTTGGAATTTGCCTTTTCCTTTCCGAGAATCCTAACAAGTTATGAAGTTCAGTGAGAAGCAGAGACTTGTCAGAAAATAATAATAATAGAGTAGGCTCAAGAGATTGTTACTGTGTGAGCTAACCTTCGTTTTGAAGCAGGTGTTGGGGAAGAACTAGGGCCAGATTCTTCATTTTGAAGTCTCTGGGCGAGATGGAAATCGGAGTGTTCTTGCTGTTCCTCAACAAAAGATGGAGGTAACTCGATCCCACACAAGTTGCATTTGTACCCATCAACCCATACTAATGTCTCCATCTGCGGACATACTGAAACTGCTTCGGTCTTTTGTGCACTTGTATCTGATTTGCACTCCTTGTGTTTCCTGAGCACAGCATCCCCTTCCAAGACTTGCAGCTTTTCTTCCTTTTTCTTACATTCTTGTTCTGGAGTTACTGATTGTTCTTCATATTCGACAACATCTTCTTTCAGTTGATCATAGTTTGTGTCATGAGAAGCATAGGAGAAACTCAACCTCTCATCATTACTTAAACAAGTTTTACTAGCATCCCAGTCAAATGAGTCATTATCATCCAGATTTTGTTTTGAGGAATCCTTTTGAACGATGAACTTGGTGATAGTTCCCTGTGAGGGATCAGAGTGGCGGGTTTCTTCATTGAATTGAGACATTCGCAATCCTGTATAAATGGATCTTTAGTACCAATGACAGTATCAACTGTCTTGACGTTTCTAAAGAGAGAAGAACTAAGAACATCAAAAAGGCGCACCTATCAGCCTTATGGAAACAGGAAGTTCTGCCTTCAATAGCTTTGTGGCATGCTTAAGAATATCCTCGCTTGAACATGTGTACCTCTGCAGGCTAACAGCTCTGCTCCTAATCTGATGATTGCAAATTGTCACACTTTCAGCACAAATATGGGTTTCAAAGAAGAGAATGAACTATACAGTTTGCAAAAGCACCTCAAAGGAGGCAGTTTTCAGTTTAAGTGTCAGTGTTCTTGCCGTTAGACCCTCCTTTTTCATGTCATGAGAAAGCATTTCTGCAATTTCAGCTGGCAACCAAAGATAAACAAGTCAGTGGCAATTATGTGGCAATGGTGTTAAGAACATAATCCTTCTTCACTGAGTTAAGTTTCTCTGGATCCATTGTGCCTTTGACTATCGAGTTGCAGGTCTCATAAGAAAGGAAACAACACAAGTTCTCAAAGTACTCACCTAACTTTGAAGATAGCAATCTTTCATCTCCTGTCGCAGCAAATGTCCTCTCACTGCTAATACTTTTACGAGACCTAGCCTCAGGAGTGTCTGTTTTCCCAAGTCCCAGTCCAACAGAGAGAAAAAAATCTACAAAAAATTGTCGAGCAATAAACAACAAAATCTTTCACTGGAAAGCAATAGTCAACAAGAAAGCAGGAGATACTTCTACCTGCAGAAGACTGAGTAAAGAGAGCGTAGAGAAGAGATCCCTTTAGCACCATGTCCTCACATGTTTTAATTCCTAAAGCATCCTTCAGAATATGCTCAGTAACCTTACCGATTCCTCCGATCTGTTAAACAATTTCCAACTAGCATTTCAGAAAACTACGCCTTAGGTTTGACAACTCATAAAGAACTAACTCCCACTCAGCCGTCATTAACAATGCGAGGACTTTGCAAGTTCTTTGTGGTATCTCTATGCTGCGAATATACTTAGTTTCTTGTGAATATACAATCCCACCTACGTAAATGCAAAATTATCTGCACTTTATGTAGCAAACTGAACGAACTTCGAAATAAATGGAGTTATAGTTTCTCTCCGTATACTTTTCAGAGAAAATGTGATTCCATAAAACGACAGGTCGACAGCCAACGAAACAATTAGGGATCACATACCTTTCTTATAGGAAGGGAAGAGATGAATGTCATAATGGTTGATCGATCATTTTGTAGGACAAACTGTCCATTAGGCTTGTTTATGTCTGAGCAAACCTGTAATATGGTAGGGGTAGATTCAGAAAGGAGTTTTCGGACAACATTATCATAGACCACACAGACACATGTTACATATAGAACCAGGGACAGAGATAGACTTGGGAGATAAATAGAATGCTATGCACATATAAGAAGAACCTTGGCGAGCAAGCGGTTTGCGGCAACTCCAGCACTGCATGTTAGTCCTCCAGTCTCGGACTGAACAGAAGATCTAATCTCCTCTGCAATCTGCACAAAGTGAAGAGATGGAAAGAGTGCAGTTGCAGTGAAAAACTAATCAGGTACTGTCAACGAAAAAGATACAAGTATTCTAAAAGAATGTAAATCGTGGAACTCAGACTTACTTCTGCACCTGAAAGACCTCTTTCTCGACAAACCTCAGTTATGTCAAGGTAGGCTTCATCCAAGCTCCCAGCGATGAAGTTAGGATCATAGTTCCTAAAAACTAAATGAAAAACAAATATGAAAGTCAGAGCATAGAAACAGAGTAGTGAGAAGGGTAAGCATAAAACTACACATGTCATAAGAGGAACAGCAAACCTTTTCTAGTTAAATCACTGTAGTGAGTATACTTTGAGAAATCTACAGGAACAAATATCAAATCTGGACACAGTTTGCGAGCAATGAAGCCCGGCATAGCTGCACGGACCCCGAACTTCCTTGCCTAAGAGAGAGATAAAAAGTTTGTAAGCATAAGTTTCAACAGCTGTTTATCCACCAGTTGAAAACCACAGCATCTTACCTCATAATTAGCTGTGGAGATCATGGACAAGCCTCCAACAGCCATGGGTTTCCCCTTGAGAGAAGGATTGCTCAAAGTTTCAACAGCAGCATAAAAGGCATCCATATCAACATGGAGCCATACTCTAGATAGGTCGCGTGTAGCTTCAAGCTCTAAGACCCTTCTATCAACCACCTTCGAGTGAAGGAGAGTTAATTATATGGCTAACAAGATACCAATGAAAGTATAAACCTTTGGTCAGATATATAATGGTGGCACACATACCTTCTGATAGTTAGATAGATCAGAGGAAGAGAGCTTAGCACACCTATCACGCATATGCTCAATCTTTTGTTTCATAAGAGCTTCTTTGCGTTCCTCATTTTGAAAATACTTGGATCCTTTACTCATCTCATACACAATCCTCTGCACTTTCTCCTTGTCAACTCCTTCCATCCCTAAACGACGAGACACATTGACAACGACTTCACAAACTTAACTCCCAACATTTATCCAATAAATAAATAGAGATGCAAGCAATTTTTAAAACCAAAACCGATGAAATATGTTTGTTTGAATTCAGGTTTGATCAAATTGAGCATAATAATTAGTATATGGGAAACAAACCCGACCTGCTTTTGCGTTGGTGAAGACGGTGTTGTATGATTCCCATGGGCGCGAAGAGTTATTGGTCGATGATTCGCCTTCATCCATAGCGTCTCTCTGACTCTTTCCTTCTAAGCTTCCTTCCTTGCTGGAGAAAGATGAATAGAAAATGATTTTGCAAGGCGTGTGGATTGTGGAAAAGCCCGCCCGGTTCACACCTAAACCGATTATATTTAATGTTAATGGGCAGCCGAAAAAACCTTAGGGATATTAAAATATATTTTATCATTTATAAATAAAAGTTAATTTATAAAATATATTATAATTTTATATAATATTTGAAAAATTATTTTGAATTGAAAGAATAAATATAATCTGATTTAACTTATATGGTAAGTTTTTAAAAAAATTATGGTTTGAGTTGAAAGGATTATTAACATTTTTCCGTTATAGAATACAAAATTATTAGATTTAAATTAAGAAAAATGAATTAATTTATATTGTTTAGTTCTGGTTTATATTTATTTTTGATATAGTTGAAGAAAATCTAAAATAAGAACAACTAATGTACTACCTTAGATTTTTTAATAGACCATTTAACCTATATCATACTTAAACCCTTTCTAAAAAAAAAGAAAATATATATCATACTTGATTTATTCAGAACAAAAACGCTCAACTCATGTGGCATTAGCTGATTAGAGCTATTAACAAACACTAGATGCATAGTCCCCGCACAAGTGCGGGGGTTGAATACGTTGTTAATGAGTTGTGTAGTTTTGTGTATGAGACTTTGTTGTTTTTTTTTAACATTTGTTTATCTGGCTTATCTATAATGATGATGAATGAAACATTAGAAGTCACGCAACTTGATTAGTCTGATAAAAGAAGGGTTGGCTGCATATTCCCCCCCCCATAGACACATAAACCCTACTTATTTTCCCCTAAACTACTAAGCTCTTTGCTAACCCACCCAAACATATGTTTCTCTTCATATATCTCCCTAAACTTTTAAAATCCCCCTCTCTAATTATGTTTTCTAATCGTAATTAATGAATCAAAAATTGTGTTTAGAAAAGAGTGATTGCCCACCCGACCCAACATTTAAAAAAACCAACAAATTGAATTGGGCTTATGTTTTCTTTTATTTTTTTCACGACACAGAAACAAGAGAGGGAGAGGGAGAGTTGTCGGGAACAGAGAGAGACACGACAGGAACAGAGAGAGAGACGATGACGAGAGAGACATAAACAAAGAAGATGACCCAGAAAGAGAGAGAGACATAAACGAAGAAGATGACCCAGAAAGAGAGAGAGATACATAATTAAGAGAAGAGAATGCAGAGGAGAGAGACAATGAGGAATGAAGATGCAGAAGAGAGAGATACACTGAAGAACGATGAAGGGGCTGTTGTTTCTCCGTATGGAGAATTTTGAAGCTTGTTTAACTTAGATTTCCTATTTGTTTATGTCTGGGTTTGATTTTTTTTTTTTTTTACAGAGATGAAAAAGGTGGAATTGAAAGTGCTTGTCGTGGCTTTTGTTGCTCAACCTTTGATGTTTTATTACGTTTCAACTTTCAATTGTTCTTTGTTTTGTGACTCAACTTTTCTTTGTGAGATTATATTTTCACTGAGTTGTATTTGTATGTTTTTCATCACTCTCTACTTGTAGAGAACATATATAATTAAGACAGTATGAATCATGCAGCGTGTGGAAGTGTAGAAAACTAGTCAAATCCCAATATTTTCTTGAGTTCCAAACAAGTCAAATTCATGTTTTCAACTAAAGCACAAACAACATGATAATCTCCGTTACTGTAAAGCATAAAGAACATGATAATCTCAAGACTGAAAACATAGATAAGAGTCTTACATATGTCTACAAACATAAGAGACATTCACTACATAAGATAACCAAATAACATAAAGAACATGATAACCAGAGGTCATAGAGCGTGTCTGTTAGAGCAGTGCCAGGTCTAATAACAGAAACTGCAGAGAAAAGTGAAAGAACAGCTCCAGTAACACAACTGGTATGTCAAATTTGCTTGACGAAACCAAAGGACATGGATTTTAGCTGCGGTCATGCTGTATGTGAATATATACAAATATATTGAAAACTCTTTGCTTGCTCTATGAGCAAGATCAGTTTTGTGATTTCTCTGTGGCATTTATTTTCATGTGAAGACTTGTAAGGAATGTGGTGTGGTTGTCAATCATGCCCAATGTGTAGACAACCTATAACAACGAGGATAAGGCAATACACTTGACTACTAAAACGGAGACTTACAACAGCAAAGAAACAAGACAAGCTAAGAACTTAGAAGCTTCAACAGTCGAGTTGTTGCTTGGCTGTGTCCATGATCATCTCAGTTACTAAACCCCTTTCCAAATAACCATATCCTATCATAGTTTTCAATCATCTCTTTACTCATACTAATTATCATAGCTTCCTTCCTCCTCCTTATAAGTCTTTCTTCTTTGTAAAAAAAAAAAAATTCAAACTCAAACTCAGACATAAACAAATATAAAGTCTAAGTTAAACAATCTTCAAAATTCTCCATACCTAACAACAACAGTCCCTTCATCGTTCTTCAGAGTGTCTCTCTCCTCTGTATCTTCATTCCTCACTGTCTCTCTCTCCTCTCGATTCTCTCTCTCTCTTCCCGTCGTCTTTCTCTCTTCTCTGTTCTCGTCATCTCTCTCTCTTTTGTTGGTTCTGGGTCATCATCTTTGTATATTTCTTTCTCTCTCTCTGTTCCCATCGTCTCTCTATGTTTCAGTCAATTCTCTCTCTCTGTTCCAGTGAACTCTCTCTCTCTCTATGTGTCGTGAAAAAAATAAAAGGAATCCTAAACCCCAAATTCAATTTGGGATTGATAATGTTTGTTGGTTTTTTTTAAACGTCGGGTTGGGTGGGCTATCGCAATTTTCTAAACGCAATTTTTGATTTATTAATCACGATTAGAAAACATAATTAGAGAGGGGGGTTTAAAAAGTTTGGAGAGATATATGAAGAGAAAATATATGTTTGGGTGGGTTAGCAAAGAGCTTAATAGTTTAGGGGAGGAATAAGTAGGGTTTATGTGTCTGTCTATAGGGGGGAATATACAGCCAACCCATAAAAGAATAAACATCGAATTCATATGGGTTGATATTTTCATATTTTATCTTTGTAGTGATTTTAGCGAGCATTCCCTTTATTAGTGATTTTATCGAGCATTACTGTTATTAGTGTTTTCATGTAAAAAAAATGATTTAATGGAGACAAGATAAAAAAAGACATGTGTTTATTAGTGTAATTTTCTTTCTGAAATCATGTTGTATATATATATATATATATATATTTTTTTTAATTGTGATGTATATGAGATTTATGGCCGATCTGAATGGTTCGGAGTAAATATTTATTATTGAAAAAATATGTTTTTATTTTATTTGATGATTATAACTGAATTGAATGATATTGGAGGTTAGAACATTCAATCTTATAAAATGTTATACATTTTTGTTTTCCCTAATAACACGCGTGGAGCCCGCAAACTTGCTGATGTAGACACGCTGAAGAGCTTCAAAAGTGTACTATTATTATATAGATTTACCCAAGAAAGGAAGAAGAAGAAAAAGAGTCATTTAGTGTCGATATACGGTACAGCTCATGAGAGCACATATGTAGGCATTAGGTGTGTAATAGTAACACAAACCTAAACAAAATGTCATAAGCGAGAATGAACCCAAGTTTGTCTTCTAATGCAACAATTCCTAATCATCTTATGGGCACCAACAATCCAAATATCATGTGGTGATATACAAACGTTAGGAATCAAATTTATATATATATATATATCATGTGGTAATAATTCTCTTGAGCCCAGAAATCGAAGTCCTTAATTTCATTTTCACCATTGTTTTTCTTGAATCCATTCTTCCTCTAGGTTCGTTCCTAAGTGCTTGAGCAGGTGGAACGTCCTTGGATAGTTTGAGTCACACCATTGCATGTGGATGTCGTTTTGTAATTTTGTTGTATTTTATAGTAGATCTTAATTAAGTGATTTATTTTCTCTAGAACAATATCATATATTTGCTCCAGAGAATGCTGAAAGAACATATCCCCTATATATTATTTGAGAATCATTTAAAAAGTTGTAACCTTAAGTTTGTAAGACTTAAAAATAACTCCAATCCTATGTGGTATAGCTATTTGGCTTCTATTTCAAATCTCAAGGATTCTAGAGCATGTGATATAATGTATAGTCTAAAAATTATATTCTCTAGCAATATAATATTTCGTAGACTATAGTTGGTCGCATATATCAAATATTTATTGTTTCGCATGCTTTCATTAAATAAAACATACGGAATTACCTAATGTGATTAAAATATATATGACAATTAATGATTTTAAACAATAAAGATTTGATAACAATCTGTATACTTTTTCTCATTTTGTTTATTTATTTATTATTAAAATAATTTACACAATTGCATTAATCATATAATATATGTTGTATTTCGAATTTTTCAAAATGAGTATAAATTACTAAAATTGTTAAAAGTCTCACATAAACTTTTAGAATCAAGGTTTTATTTTTTTTTCTATATTAAAATATAATGATTATAAGACCATATGAAGAAATAATTTTAGTTTATATATATATTTCATATCGTTTTAATTAAACTATAAATCGTATGAAAATACATACTTATATTTTGATTGTCTTCAACATATATTGAAAAGTTAATATTTTAATTTTGAAATATGTCATTTTAAAAAAAATGATTATAAATTATTGAAACTACTAAACATCTCACATTAAAAAAATCGTTGATGTAAAATTTTGTTACACAAATATGCAGATAATCATAAAATCATATGAGTAGAAACCTCATTTAATAAATATCAATATTAAAAGTGTGCCATATTACTATGTTTATATCATTTAAATTTAATTATATATATATATATACAATATGTAAGATTGATTATTTTGATTTATTTACGCTAATTACGAATAAACAAGAGTGATAGTTAAATTTATATGCATACGTCAATTTATTACATAATAGTGACTGATTTCTTAGTTATGTAATATATATATTTATTATTTTATTATTTTATGATATGCAGAAAATTATAAAATAAATTATAAATATAAAATACTTATTGTGCATAAAGTGCAGATCTTAACCTAAATATGTATCTTTTTAATTATTTTAAATCTTAAGTGTTTTCTAAATCCCAGGTCAAAACAAATAAACGAAATGAGAATAAACTTCAAAATCAATATTTATATCGTGTAATAACCAAAATATAAAAAAACACAACAAAATAAAAAATTGAAGATAAATAGGATTAACACGTGAACGTAAACTTCTCATAACCATAATTAATTTTTAAATTGTTAAATCATGATATAAAACTGAGTTGATTTTTACTTTGTTAATTTTTTTTTAATTTTTTAAATCATTATGGTTATGTTAAATCATGACATAATTAATTTTAAATTTTTTATTTGTATTTGACAAACTTAAAATATTGTTTTTAAAAATAATTTAAAATTTAACTTATTTTTATAAAATTATTTAAAATATAATAATTTGTAAGAAATATAGTTTTCTAATATTATTATACAAATAAATAAATTATGTTAAATTAGTTTTGAAACTTTATATATTTTAAATGCAATTATTTTACCAACTGCTTCTTAAAAAACATTAGGAAATTTGCTAATACTCTACCAATCAAGCCCAATGACACTATGTTTATTTTCCATCACTCGAACACTAAAAAGTGAAAAGATATATGAAATCGGATCCATTAAATTCTAAGATTTGATCTACAGTTCTAATTACAATTGTTTCTGATCCTACGTATAGATAATTATTTAAAAATTTCAAAATTCTAAAATTTCAAATATATATAAAAACAATTATCTGTAAATTTTAAATTTATCAATACTAAAATGTTATATTTTAATTACGTATATTCACCCTGCGCAAGGCGCAGGTCTTCCTAGTATGGATTATTCATGAGTAATTTTTATACAATTGAATTAAAGATAAGGTGAGCCGGATTGACCTTGAGTAGATTATTCTAGAAAGGTGGATGTTTGACTTTTTTTTTTGAACAAGAATCATATTAAGTTCTTTAGTCACTTTACAACTAACTTCGACTTTGAAGTTCTGATCACCAACATGGTAACGTCAAACTCATCATGCTCGACTTGTTCAGCTTGATTAATCTTTTTATGTAGCTTTTAATGATATTACTTAAATTTGTCTAATCTTAGATTAATTGTGATGAAAATCATGACATAAACATGGTTTCATAGGGAGCCTGGAGGTGGTGGAGATAAAGAAGTCTATAGAACTGCATTTGTATCGCCAAATCTAAGTTACATATCATTACTTTTGTGTAAGTTTGTGATATAAGAATATGTTTTTTTGAACTCTAAGATAGTTTCTTTTAAAATATATTTATATTTTCTCAAACTCAATAAAAACTGATGTACATATTTTCTATTACTCGATTTTGCAACATGGAATGAGGGATTAATTTTCCAGAATCATATAAGCTTCAAAGAGATAATGAAGAACACTTGACCTGAGCGACAAGAAACCAATAGAATAAGAAAATACCCCACCATCTTTTCTATTCAAATCTGTTGGCTTAAAGTCATACTGATCGACAACAACATACAAAAAATTGTAAGGGTGCCTAGGGATCGTACACAACGCCATAAACCTCCAAGAAGTTCTGCTCTGAAATTATCCGTTAGGTTTAATTTCAACTCTTTCTGCATTTATTTATCTTCTTTTTGTAAATCTTCTTCTCAAAAGTGCTGTTTAATTCTTGGTAATAATGTTTGTTGTTGTAGCTATTGCAGCTCGTGCTTGATCTAGAAGACGATTTGCACCATCACTCTCAGTGGAAGCAGCTGGTTCTGCGCAGCATTATGCTTGCTTCTACTGATAGTTTCTTGCAGTCCAAGGTTCTGTATAACATCTTTCTTAATCTTATATAATATTTTGATGAATCTGAAAACAGAGAGGGTGTGATATATAACAATCACTAGTGTATGTTAAAATGGATAAGTTATTCCTAAATGTTGGAGAGATAAGAATGTAATATTTTTCTCACCACCAATTGTTTTAGGACTTATGCTGGTAGCTAGCACAGCACTGGACTCCAACTTGTAGCTTCCAGTTTTCTACTGAATGCGTGAGTCAGTTCATCAAACAGACTAACATCCCTAAAAGAAGCAATGATATAAGGCGCCATGAGAGGCAAAACGACATACAAAGTAGTAGAAAATGACAACCACTATATAATCAACTATGCAAAGTACCTTTATATATGTAGAGTTGCCATTATACGTTGTGTCTCGTATGTGCCGTCATTGAATGTGCTTCTGTTTGCACTTAGCTCACCAATAACGTCTTCACAATATGAAAGTGGAGCCCTATTAATTGAGTAGAGGTGTACTTAAGCGATAGTGTAAAGGTTAGAGGCTTATCAAGGTAGTTGTTTGTTAATACCAGCTCAGCTAAGGGATTGCCTTCGAGAAGGTCCATAGCTAATACTTCTTCCTTGAAAAGACAAAAGAAGTTCATTCCAACTGAAGCCTTGATACAAAAGAACATACCGAAGACTTAAAGATTAGTTTGTAGCAAATATTTTATACCTTCAGTGCTTCCAAAGAAGCTGGATTAGATCTGAATCGGAACATAAAGCGATAGATCAGGCAGCCACTTTCTCCCCAATAACTTGGACTTGGAGCTTTATTATTAAAGATCTTAGTTTATTCAGTTATAATTTAGTGAAAACTGAAAAGGACAAAAAGAAATTGGTTTGTTCGAGTTGATCAGTTTTTTGTGGTTGCTAATTGTCGAACCGATCGGTTGCTACTTTAACAAAACCAAACCAAACAGAGACCCGATTGAATATAAACCGTATATTTCGGTATGATTTGTTTGGTTGCAACCGGGGCATGATATTAATTTCCAAGGGAACCCTAAAACACTTTGACTGGAGCGTGCAAAATCCAAATGGAGACGGAGGAAACAAGAAGAAGATCAATAATCCCAGATGAAATCGTGGTGGAGATGATCGCGAGACTACCTCTGAGAAGCATCGCGAGATTCAAATCTGTCTGCAAACAGTGGAGATCACTGATACAAGAATCGTCGTATCTCCGCAGCCGCTTCATCTCTCTCCACCGCCACTCATCATCATCATGCTGGTCTCTACTGTTCCCAATGCAGTATCGGAGTCCCATCACCGAAGCTATAGGCTTCCATGCATGCAAGACATGGGACCTTCCCAAATCCCTAGCCTCTTATCTCATCACGTCATTTCAACCCTATCCCAACCCTATCTTAGACTACTACTACTACGTAGATTCTTCACATGGATTGGTTTGGATTGAGGTATTCATCGGCCTTGACCAATACAAATCTTTCGTGGGCAATCTATTTACGCAAGAAAGGGTTCACATCCCTCCGCCTCCCCATCATGCTACCTTCCCCACTGGTTTGGTTACACGTCTTGATGCCAACAACGGTGTCGTTTCAAGCTTCAAATTGATTAGGACTTGTTATGATGATCGTAAAGAGAGAACCACACATGTATGGAGGAGAGTGTATGTGTATTCTTCTGAGACAGGGACATGGGCTTTCAAGCGGCTTTGGTCTTCTTTCCCTCTCTGGCTCTATGATTTTAACAATTGCTTGAATCTCAACGGGATGCTTTATGCGTGGGAGAATAGACTGTATAATGGTGGTACTGCCCCTGAAGTCCTTGTATCCCATGACTTCTATGCTGATCATGATCAGTGCCGGGTTATACCTCTCCCTGTCCCGTATACCAAGCACGGTAGGGGATGTTTGACTACTTCATGTGGACATGTTGTCTACGTTGAGATATTAGATCGAAGATTGAAGGTTTGGAAGCTGTATCATAACTACTCTAATAAGAGTAGTAAATTGTGGCAGTTGACAAGGGAGGAGGTCAACATGCCCTCCTCTCTTGCCTTTGATGTCGATTGTTTTCCTTTGGGAGTAAATCCCTTTGATGCTGATTTTGTCTATCTATGGAGTAGACAACACCGTTGCGTGGTATCTGGTAACTTAAGCACACAAGAGTTTACTCTTCATAAGGATTCAGAGACTTGGAGTGATGGTGAAGGTTGTTGGCGCATTAACACCTCCGTTTCTAGTAGGTATATGGATGATAGTCGTGATACTCCTCGGGTTTTTACATTATCACAATTCGTGCTCCCACAATGGATGGATCGGGTGCCTCGTCCCCCAAATTGACATCCCTCTTGCTCACTTTTGCCAACTCTGTTCTCCTCTGTGTTTTGTTGTCTGGTTTATAATCATGATGACACTATATTAGTCTACTCTTTTGTGATGACTTTTTTAGTTACTCTCATAATTAACTTGCACTAAAAACATTAGCTATGCAATATATTTATCATCGGTTTCTTTTTCTTGTCGTCATACTCCACTTGATCAATAACAATGGACCCTTCTGGTCCGTCTGTACAACCAAAGTCATATTGTTGGTTTGTCGTTAAGGGTGGTCTGGTCTCACGGTAGACGCCTTCGCCTAACCTGCATCATATCTTTATTTTAATTTGATATTTTTAAAACGAATGGTGAGAATAATTAACTAAAAGAGAGAATGGGTCGGGCTTGTTAAACTGTAATGATTCTAAAATGTGCATGCAAGACCATGTACATGCTAACAGAACATTCCTACTTGCTTGTCCCATGATATCTATTTGAACTTCCCACTTTCACCACTTATCAAGTCACCATCTTCAACCCATCACCATCAACTTTCGAACAGGTAAACCATATACTGTTATTCTAAATTACTATTAAAATGTTTTATAGATCTATACCTTAAGAGCAAGATTAATCCTAGATCCCTTTATTGGTTCTTAACTAATCTTTAAATAATAAATTTAGCTTAAGAATTTTTGTTAAGAAATTTTACGTTTTAATGGCTCCAATGGTAGGTTCTTAAGTTAGGTTCTTAAGAAAAAAATAATTTAATTTTTTTTATTAAAGATAAAATTTATTATTAAATAAAAAATATTTAACTAATAAATTTTAAACATAGATTTAAAAAACAATATTAAAATAAATGAGAATATATTGAAAGAAACATCCAATCTCAGTTGTTGTCTTCATTACGTCTGAATTTACGTCATATATGTTCAACCAAATCAGTTTCCAGTTGTTGATGCATTTGTCTATCACGAATTTTAGTTCGAACATCCATCATAATGGCTATTTGTATGGGGTCTTTAAAATACGTGAGATTAACATGGAAGCTTGCGTTGTCTTCCCCTTGTTGAAACTCCGAAACATCATATTGAGTGTATCCATCTTGTTCGTCTTCTACTATCATATTATGGAGTATGATACATACTCTAATAATCTTCCCAATTTTGACTTTATCCCAAAAAAAGCTGAGTTTTTAACAATGGCAAAGTGGGCTTGCAAGACTCTAAAAACCAGCTCGACATCTTTTCGGACAGCTTTTGGATGTTGAGCAAATACAACCGCTTTTGGACCTTGTGGTATTGGAATTGATTGGATAAAAGCTGCCCATTTTGGATAAATACCATCGGTGAGATAGTAAGCCAAATGATATTCTCCTCCATTGACAGAGAATGTGACTTGAAGAGCTTGACCTTTTATAATGTCATCAAAAACAGGTGAGCGATCAAGAATATTGATATCATTTAAGGTACCTGGAGATCCAAAAAACACATGTCATATCCGTAGGTCATACGAAGCAACGGCCTCTAAAACAATGGTTAGTTTTTTCGAACCACGTGAATATTGATCTTTCCAAGAGGTGGGACAATTCTTCCACTCTCAATGTATACAATCGATGCTTCCTATCATTCCCAGAAATCCACGATGTTCACCAATATCAAGAAGACGTTGAAGATCGGCCGCTGTTGGTCTTCTTAGATACTCATCACCAAATAAATATATTATTCTTTCCACAAAATTTTCCAAACATGCCCGAATTGTAATTGCACCGAGTCAGAGGTATTCGTCCACCGTATCAACCGCAATACCATATGTCAAGCAACAAATAGCTGCCGTACACTTTTGAAGAGAAGAGAGACTAAGCCTTTCGAGACAATCTTTCTTTTGTCGAAAGAATTCAACTTCATTAGAGAGTCTATCAACAATATGCATTAACAATGACTTGTTCATTTTAAAACTTCGTCGGAATAGATTATCAGGATACGTTGGAGTTTCACTGAAAATCATTCCATAAACGTACATTGCCTTCTTCATGATATCTTTCGATAAAAGCTCGTTTTTTTCTTTTTTTTTTCCTTTGTTCTTCTTGATCACCATGAAGGGTAAAATTCTCAAAAGCTTGATCAAAATATTGATCAAAGACCTCATCAAATGTATCATCAAATGATTCCTCTAAATTATTTTGCGACGAAGAAGCCATTAGATGAGACTTGTTTTGAAGAGATTTTTTTTTTTGAGAGAAGGAAAAATGAAGATAGAAAAATGAAAAGAATGTTAAAAAAAAAGACTTGTTTAGGTTTCTTGTAATGATAATGGTAAAAAAACGAGAGAGACTTGAGAAGGAGAGAAGAAAATAGAACATGAGAAACTGATAGACAATCTTTATATAGACAAAGTGAAGCACAAACAAATGCATCCGTGACCTTTATTTACACGCAAATACAATGCATCCGTGACCTTTCTGTAGACAATAATAAAAAATATAATAATACAATGCTTTTGTTTCGTAGTCTCTGAACACTAAAGATAGACTACAATAATACAATGCTTTACATGCAAATACAATGCATCTCTGACCTTACTTTTGTTTTGTGACACCTCTCTTTACAGAAGACAGACTACAAGACAAGACAAGACAACATGAGCTTTCCGTGACTCTTCCACTTTCCAACTCTAAACGCTGAGCTAGTTGGTGACACCTCTCTGTGGCTCTTCCACTGACTTGCAAAATAATGACAAGAACATGAGACCAGACACACACATAGAGTCTGTGACACCATATTTACATAAAAAAGTCACAGAAGCTTCATTACATTATATAGAGTCTGTGACACCAATTATGAAGACCTGAAAAGACAAGCACAAAGAGTATATGTCATGATCAGTTACTAATCTTATCATTTAAGCGAAAAGGTATAAGAAACAAGCTTTTATATTAAACATAATAAGAAGCAAAGACACAAAAACATAAACTTCAACTACAAGCAACTACATATACATAATTCATACATTAAAACAACAGAAACATAAACCTCAACAACAAGCAACAAGCAACAACAAACATTAGAATAACATAGACATAAATTCAAGCGTGCACTAATTAGACAAAAAATAAGTAACAAGCTTCTTCTTAAGAGCATGTTCGTCCTCACCAAGAGCCTCTTGTTATGCAAGTAGACTATCAAGAGTCTTCATCTTCGAGAGTCTTTCTTTCCTGGCCAAATCCTCCTGCTTGATGCTCCACATCCTTTCAGATTCAGAAACTGCCTTCCCATCTGCCTTCGTCTTTTTGCCAATTTCCTTAGCTGCCTTAACACCGGGGATACGCTCAGCCTTAACATTACTAACCTCAGATGCGTGTGAGGTTTATGATTGTGCACCTTCATCAAGCTTCCTCCTTTTATCGCTTCCATCGGTTTTGGATTTATAAATCTCACACCATTTCTGGTCATTACGAAGCTCCATCCAAGCATGCTTAAGGTTGAATTTTTTTGTTGTTGTTGTTGTTGTAGAATATTTCATGACCCAGTTTGAGCACATCATTCTCGTTTTGACTGCTTGTTTTCTCTCTAGTTGCAGCTTCAAAATCCACACAGAACTTGTTGATACTGTCGTTGATCTTCTGCCAACATTGTTTGCAGTGAGTTGGTTCTCTGATTTCCCTCCCTGCAACCTTAGGACTTGCAGCAAAGTATGCTGCAATCCTTGTCTAGATTGTACCACTTTTTTGCTCATTGCCTATCACCGGATATTTGCTGGTGTTAAGCCAGGCGTTGATGAGGATAACATCATCCACTGGCGTCCATATCCTTCTCTCTCGGCGCTCAGCTTGAGTCTCTTCAACAAAGTTTGAAGAAGAGTTACAAGCTTGACTGCCAAAAAAATGGACTTGAGATGAAGATATTTCCACACTATCTTCTGGAAAACCAAATATAGTTTCTTGTTAACTTTTAGGAAGATCAACGAAGTTGTAGCTAAAAGGATTTGAATCCATTTTGGAAAATGGATTAAGAAGACAGAAATATAAGAGCAATGAGGGCGAGTAGATGAGAGAGAGATGTTCAGAAGTGTTTTGTAGATAGATTAAGAATAAGACGAGAGAGAGATCATTCAACACAACCAACCACATAGACACGACATGTATCTAACACATTAATCACAATCAATATATATATATATATATATATATATATATATATATATCGAGAAGTATTTTATAGCTAACCATATTTATTACATTTATCTAACCCATTAATCACAATCATTATCTACATCAGTTTCTATGAAAAGGTGACTAACATTTCTTACTAACCTCAACCATGATATAACCATATCAATTTATCATGATTTATTTCTGAAAGGAATTTAATTGCAAAGAGAGATGTTGTGCCTATTTTTTCGTTTGTTGAAAGCCTTGTCGAAAGCTTCGTCCACTCTCTGCATACTTTCATCGTACCAAACAAACACTGAAACAATCAAAAAGAATCAAACGATTAATCACTATGCATAATGATGCGAGAATCAACAAAAGAACAAACATATGAACTTCATAAACTTGTGACCAAGACCGAATCGTGGGACATAAACGAACACAACAATCATATCGACTTTGCGAAAAGTTGTTACCTGAACATGAAGGATTTAACATTCTTTTCAGACAGAAACCAACAGAGGATAACATAGCAACACAACAAACAAATCAAGACAACAAATTTATGAACTTGATAAACTTTGATCTGAACAAGGTGGATTAATAACCAGACAGAATCAAGGGACATAAACGAACCGAACAAACATATCAACAACCAATCAAACATATCAACATGATAACCAGACAAACGATACAATCAAACATATCAACATCGATAACTACACATTTAATAACCAGATATATGAACACAATAACTTAGCATTTGAGGCCGAGTGATTCGACCCGCCGTGAGAGAGAGACAATTTCGATTAGAGCCACCATGAGAGAGAGACGATTTCAATCAGAGACGCCGTGAGAGAGAGACGAGTTCGATCAGAACCGCCGAGAGTGAGAGATACGCTTCTTCAAACATCAGACCCAGGGAGAGAGAGAGACTCGGAGTGATTCGTTGTTTTCCCGTCTAGGAGAGACACCGTCAGATGTTTCGTCATTTTTACCCCTTGAGGAGATCCACCCAGAGATGATTTGTGGTTTCCCCCCTAGAGGAGAGCCACCGATATAGGTCGGCGTTTCTCCTCTTCGATGAGAGTCACCGCGAGAGAGGTGGATTGATTCGTCACCGATCATAACCACAGAGAGAGAGAGAGAGAGAGAGAGAGAGAGAGAGAGAGAGAGAGAGAGAGAGAGAGAGAGAGAGAGAGAGAGAGAGAGAGAGAGATGAATCAGAGCTCCCTTAAGAGCTGTCGTTAATCTTGCTCTAAGAATTGTTTTTAAGGGTTTTATTTCAGGTATGATATACGTAATTGTTTTGATTTTTTTACACTGTCAGCCACTTTTCGACTTTCTAATTACACCCAAGATCACTTTAGACTTGCGACATACTTTCTTGTAACTAAAAGACTTCCATACCCTTAACTAAAGAGAAATTAAGTAAAATGAAGAACTAATACTTGGTCAGACCTTTACAACATGTGTTTCAACTTTAATTATTTGCTTTTACCAACACATCTCCACTTTCTCTCTCCATTGATACTCTGTCTCAACTTCAAAGAACACAGGAGAACACTTACTAAAGGAGACGCTCTGTCTCAATTTCAAAGAAGAACACGTGTTAAAGGAGACACTTTCTAAAGTTCAATTTGTGAACGATTTAGATGGATCAAAGGAAAAGAAAGAAGAAAAGAGATTTTTTTTTTCAGATCGGAAAATGGTGAATCGATGATAAAAAGGCTGTTCACACAAGGCACCAAGATCGTCTGCATCGGCTGTAACTATGCCGCTCACGCCCAAGAATTAAACAACGCCGTTCCAAGGTTCTTCAATCTCTCTCTCTCACTCACTATGTAATCGAATTGCTAATGGGAGGCTTTTACAAATCCTAGATTTTAATCTCTATTATCTGTGAATTTACATATATATCTTATCTTAATTTGGTAAAAATATTACTTGTTATATTCTTCAAGGTGACTTCATCATAATTAGAGGACAAATGAACAGTTGATTCCAGAACAACGGCTCTACTTGATGGATTATATTAGAGGTACTGTTTTCTATAGTTTTCTTCTCTCAGTTGTGCATATATCCTTCATGCTTACAATTTTCTTTTAAGTTCTTTTGTTTGGTTTTAAGGGTATGTGGTTGGTCTTGATATGACTGGTAGGGAATTCCAAGCCTCTGCCAAGGTAACAACCTGATTCTTAGTTCATGTCAATCGCTCTTGTTAGTTGTTTCAAGTACTTTTCTTGCTCTTGTTTAATGAATATTGATGATAGAGTCTTTCTTTAATAAAGTGTCTTTGATTAACCCACTTTTTCAATTGTGCTCTTAAATTACAAATTCTAATCCTAGATCAATCCCCTCACATCATCTTTTTTTTCCAGCAAGCCATCGAGATTCCATTGAGGCAAATACGTGAGAGGAGCTGAGTGGAGGAGATGAAGGTATAAGCTAAACCGCCGTTGAGACAATCAGTGAACAAGACGGTGATGAAGACTAATTAAGGTACATAGAGTAACTTTAAAATATTCACATTTTCTTCATCATTGGTTCTATGTTCTTCTTTTCTCATTGGAATTTTAGGCTATTCATTACGTCAAACTTGAGATGTTATCCAATTGGATTATTGTTGAGAACAATTACTCATGCAGAGAGAGAGAGAGAGAGAGAGAGAGAGAGAGAGAGAGAGAGAGAGAGAGAGAGAGAGAGAGAGAGAGAGAGAGAGAGAGAGAGAGAGAGAGAGCTAGATTCGCGTTTCATGGTGAGAATATGAATCGGGAATGGATCGGGATGAGAGGAGGCAGAGACGGGAAGGATAGGATGAGAGGAGATCGAAAAAAAATAGGGTTTACGTCACTCCTAGCCCACTGGAAACCAATAGAGTTGGTGACGTGGATGAAAACTGTCTCTCTATTGGAGGAATAAAAAATCCAATAGAGAGACAAGCCTTTAGTGAAGGTGACATACATGTTATTTTCAATGTCCACTGGAGATCTATTCAAAGCTCTTGAAGAGGCTGTCTTAGTCGTTGATCAACTCCCAGCTTCTTTAACAATGATCTCTTGCGACGAGCCTTTAGTGAAGGTGACATACATGTTATTTTCAATCTCCATTGGATAGGATTATTGTTAGTTGTAACTGAAAGGATCAACATGTGAAGTTCCCTGTACACATGAACAAGAAGAGCAAGCAAAATTTCAAGCGCAAAATCAAGGTACACAAACAAAACACCTATCCTTTAAAATTAATTTTTCAACTCAACATTGTTTGGTTTGGTGCTGCAGTCTATGTATTCAAATATATATTATTGCTGATATTCCCTTTTACAGGTATCTCAAAAAGAAAAGACGGCAAGTGAGGTTTCTATCCCAAAACCTCCAATTTTCCTACTATAGTAAGCTCCTCAACTATATCTTGGTTTAACATATACGTAGGCCTTTTAGAGAATAATGATAGAGTCGTGGCGCATGGAACATCCTCACATGAACCCTTGACAATTCCGTTTAGTAACCAGCTAAAAGAACAATTAATATATCAGTCTCATGTGAACGCCAGTTCTTTTCTTCGCACTTGAACTTAACACAGGTGAATGTGAATCTTACTTTAGGTCTCAGGCATATAACCAAGTTACTGTGGACAATAATAGTGTGTATATTATGTCAGTCTCATGTGAACGCCAGTTCTTTTCTTCGCACTTGATCTTAACACAGGTGAATGTGAATCTTACTTTAGGTCTCAGGCATATAATCAAGTTACTGTGGACAATAATAGTGTGTATATTAATACATGTATATTATGTCACACATAAAGTCTTGGGGAGTCAATCAAGAAAAGAGTCACAATCATCATATTCCAAAACCATGAAGGATCAGGTTGGTTCCGGTTAAGTTGACGGTGTAACTCTCCTGAACCTGTTGTGAGTGGTAAAGACGCAATACTTAAAATCTCAGATACATTTAACTTCCCTTATAGCATCTTCATGCTTCTTCTTTTCCATAAAGTTTATACTCTATTGTTCAACACTTTGAATTAAGTGTCAACTTTTTTTGATGAAATCTTTTGTACAAGGCGAAGACATCTCTGGAGGAAGAGTAGTAATCAAGGTTTCATACTTTGGAATTCATTTACCAACATTCATGACCTTTGTGATGAGACAGGCTGTCTGATCGCACCAGGCAGCTTTGTTCTTTCTCATTCCCAAACACTTCCTACATTTACACCACCCGTAAGATTTCTTAGCATTGTGTTTATTAATATCTTGGTTTTGATCTCAGTCCTTGAACTTAAAACATGTTTATTTTCTAAATTGTTTTGAAATTGCTTCTATTGTTTGTCGTAATCCCAGTTTCCCATCATAATAAGCTTCTATTAAGTTTGTCTTCCTTGATTTAAAAATACGTTTCTTTTAAACAAAATACTTAAACGCTTAAGGTGATGATATATGACAGGAATCACGGCTAACTCATGTGCATCAGCTTCATGTTCAAGGTCACATTAAATTCATCAGTGATCTTACGAGTGATAGGAAACAAATGAGGTATGTAATCTATTTTTTGATCCTTTGTAGCTTTCTTACTTTTGGTCTCAAACTAGCATTGTACTCATCTTTTTTTCCTTGGCATCTATTGTCATGATGTAGTAGGAAATGACTTACGAAGTTCTTAACTCTCGCAGACGTACTGCAGCTTTGTTTATCATTCCTGTAGTCACATTATTTTTTCTTATTCTCATAGCTAATACGCCTGTGTTAAGAGGAAACTTGAAATATATCAGTTTGCTTATAATCATGGTCAAATGCAAACATATATGCCTTCGGGATTTCCATTTTTGGTGAAAAAAAAATATGTGTTTGGAATAAGGGTAATACCACCTTGATTTAAAACTCATCTATGGGATCATCATTACTTAATCAACTCCAAATAACTAAAAAATAAAAATAACAAATCATTGGCAGAGTTTATGATTTTCAGATTAAGCTAAAAATAAAATAAAAAACATGAAAAGTTGTTTGTTTATAAGACACCAATAAATTAAACACCCCTGCACTAAAAAACAAGTCTTAAAATTAATTGTTCATACATATGATCCATTAATAAAAAAATTATTTTGTATAATTTCTAAACATATTAGAATGGGTTTTTAATGGTTTTGTTTATTCAGTTACAAGCCATAACAATACAAGTTTTTCTCCTCACTCAAGTAACAAACCTAGAAATCCCAGAATCAAACGTTGTGGCATATCATGTCAAAGATTGCTAATATTATAAGATATATATATTCCCTCTATTTCAAAATTATCAATCTTTTTGAGAAAAAGATGTTTCAAAAAGATATTTTTTACATTTTTCAATATATTTTTATTAGTTTATAATTGTGAATTATCAACTTTAAATAAATTAATTGTGATTATTAAGTTTTGATTTATTAAAATTATAAAAAATAGTTAATCACAAATAAATAATATCATTTATAATTGAAATTTAAGATGAAATTTTAATAGGTACAAAATTCATAAAATATACATTTTTGAACATTAATTTTATAGGCAAACAAACTTTGCGTAGCGCGGTAAAATCTCTAGCACGCACGGATGTTCCCAAAACCAAATCATATACTGGATATACCTAACCATCTCTAAAGTAAGAAATAATCATGTGGTACCTCGAGCACCCAGTCTGAAACAACAACAACAAAAAAAGAACATGAGAAGTGAAAGCCGAAGAAGTTTTTAAAGAATAAGTGGAAGATGTAACGACAGGTTTGGGGGCGTGAGGATATTCATCGCAGCAAACAAAAAAATTATAGGAAGAGAGTGTGAGGAGTGGGGAAAATACGTAAATCCTTGTTTAATTTCGGAGATGATTAATAACTGCATCTGTTACACATGCTTTGTCCGGAAGCGTTGTGATCTGAAAAGCATGGCCGCCCAACTTCCTTTTCTGCAACTCCAAAACATAAAGAAAAAAAAACAAAATAGAAAGGATATGACGTGTCTCCGAGATTCAAAACAGGATGCCCCCCCCCATCAGCTTCTGAAATCTTCGTAGAACTAAAAGTTGAACCGCCGCCACCAGCTGAGATCTTCACGCCGGGTGTTGACTTCAGGAGCTCCGGTGACGACTCGGCTAGCCGACGACATGCGGCCTCCTCCGAAGGTGTGATTCGGTTCTCTTCCTTCTGGTTCTACATGCATGCAAAAAAAAATCATATATTAGCTTAAGACTTAAGTATATCCATTCTGTGATTTGATTTTCTTAGTAGATCTCAAAGTACAACATTTATCAATTAGATTTTCATAGTTTATTGAATCAGTGATTTGATTTCAAGCTAATTGTCCTAAGTTACTTTATTTTTCAAGTTGTTAGCTAGTTTGGACCACAAGATCAAAACTCAGAAGGTACTTCTCTATTTTTTTCGGACATGCATGTACATTAGTGGTTCGGTGATGTCTAATATTGTTATTTACAAATTTTTTTGTCTCGGTTATTAGACATCTTGTAGTATTATATATATTTTTCAGATTGTTACCTAAAGATAATTATGAGGCTGCTTCAGCTCCTAGTACTGCACTTGACCATTTGAGCAGCAGTAATGCACTGTCAGCAGGAGCATGGGCTGATAGTCTTACTAACATAAGTATAGGTGATCTACTTTGTGAAGCGCCTGATGACATAGATAGTGACTATGTGGATCCACCAGCCACTGAGGGTTCACATTGCCCCCTTCGAGATGTATCATTTGCCTCAGAATTTTTTGATGCTGCAATTGCTGCTCATATACTAAGACACCAGAACAAGCCAAGTGGTCTAATACCGGTGACTTCTGGCTCTTCATCTCTATGGGATGATGAAGATACACGTGATGCCTTCTCCTTCCATAAGAATCGTCATGCAAGCTCTTCCAAGTTGGCTAATGTTAGTACTGGCAGAAAAAATGGAGAGTCTTCTCAGTTAGTGGAGGTAAGCTATATCTCAATCACAAAGTACTTACACAAATGTTTACAGAAGAACTAAACCATCTGATTCAACACTTTTGCAACTTTCTCTTAGGCTACATCCGGTGATGAGGGGCCTTGCAACCTTCTTGATCAGCAGGGAGATCCAATGGAAGAGATTCCAAGATACCCTTGTACGATTGATTCTCCAGGGAAGACCATCTATGGGCTTGCGGATGTTTATTGGGTAAGTGAAGTCTCAAAATCTCATATTCGTTTCCTCTAAAATGAACAATCCGCATATATTCAAAAACACTTGTTTTGCTTCTCCTTTTCCAGCCGGACTCATTAGGACCACTAGATCTAGACATTAGATCTTCAAAGTATACAGAAGATGTTGTAGAAGCCGGAAAACCGGATCGACATAAACGATATAAGAAAGACGGAGTTAAGGAAATAGACGATTATATAAGACATGGAGGCGAGATAAATCTCTTTCCTTAATTCTTAATATCCACTCCGTAGTGAGACGAAACTGTACGAATATCGAGTCCTAGGATACAACCATGGCAGGCGAATCACGCTTCACTCGTGAAACGACTAACGAACTAAAATTCTACAAACACTCTCTTAAAACTTACGCTGAGAGATTGCTGGATTTTTTTTTGTGTAAAAAATGATTAGTAATGAGAGAGGAGAAGACGAGTTTATAAAGAGGAGAAATAAATTTAATTTTCGTAACTGTCGCACCACGTTAGCGAAAATCTCTCAGAAATCTCGGGAGTGGAGTTGAGAAACTTTCTCCGCAAGGTCTCTCCTTTGTTGACTCGTTCTGATTTATTTCGAACTGATAAACTCCATGTTGTTTTTCTTTTATATACATACTACATGTCGTTTATATGCGAACGTCGTGTTGTTTTTTGAAATTTAAATGGCAAAGTGTTGAGCTTAATTTGATCCAAAAAGATAACTTCTTATCGGCCATCTCTCTCTCCGAGCTGTTTAAGCCATGATAACACAAAGGCATATATATACTGCTCTCTGATGCTTTTGCTGGCTGATGTGGGACAAAACCCAAAACCTGGGTTTTTCAGTTTTTGTCCACACCAACATACCAACTTCGAAGCTTTATTTCTTATTCAATTTTGATATGTTTTTAAAGTGTGAATATACCATGTTGTATTACTCGTTACAAGCTTTACAACGAGCTGATGATCTGACCGGAACGACCACTGGTTTGGCCAGAAAAGTCGCCGGAAATTCAGAAACGATCAGCTTTAAAAAACAAAGTTCCAACAATCCCCCACATTAATAGAAATGACTCTAAAAATATGCAGACTCGATAAACTCTAAAAAAAACTTATAACTATTCTAATCTTGACTAGACTAGACATACTTATCGAGAGTGTTTGCGAAAAATTCACTGTGTTTGAGTTGGTGGCATTTTTAAGCCTTGAACCACTTATAGTTAATATCTGTCGGGTTTACTTTACCAGATGGTGAACATGATGTCTTGAACCAACCGGTGTTTTATGTAAACCGAGACAACATGCATAACGCAGCTTCATTTTCTCGTAGAACTTAGTTCTCTATTGTGTTCATTGTGGCCCTGAACTGTTCCTGGTTTTCATGAGTGAACTTAGAGAATATAGCCTTGCATTCATTCTCCTAAAAACAGCCTCATTTCACACTCACTAGGTGATTGACCATGAAAAGTATTGAGTAATACTTCGCTTTAGAAGCTATGGAATCATTAAAAGCTAATGCTTATCATTACGTTTCGTAGCACTTTTATCATCTTAGGAGCTGGGAAAAGACTACTTTGTCTCAAGTGCTTTGGTTAGATCATGTTTGATTTTGTTTTCCCTTTGAACCTACGCCTTGGGATCTCCAGTCATGATGTGTAGGGTTGCAATCAAACATCTTCCATTGTAATAGGCTTTAAACCCATTCTTTTTGATGATTTAGAAACAATATCTCGTGGAAAACCTTTAGTAAATGGATCCGCTAGGTTTTCAGCTGATTTGATGTAGTCTATTGTGATTATACCAGTTGAGATAAGTTGTCTAATGGTTTTATGTCGTCTTCTGATGTGACGAGATTTACCATTGTAGAGATTATTCTGAGCCAGAGCTATAGCAAATTAACTATCACAATGTATGTGTATGGCTGGCACATGTTTCTCCTACATAGGAACATCTTCAAAAAAATTCTAAGCCATTCAGCTTCTTCTGTGGCTTTGTCTAAGGCGGTGAACTCAGATTCCATGGTGGATCTGGCTAGAACTGTTTGTTTGGTAGATTTCCATGATATTGCTGCTCCTCCTAGTGTAAAGACATATCCACTAGTAAATTTTGAGTTTTTAGAATCTGATATCCAGTTGGCGTCACTGTATCCTTCTAAAACTGATGGTTATTTACCATAGTGAAGCCCAAAATCTTTGGTGTAGCGCAGGTAATTGAGTACTCTCGATATAGCTTTCCAATGTGTATGACCTGGATTACTTGTATATCGACTCAATACGTTTACTGCATGCGCTAGATCTGGTCTTATGCAATTTGTCAAGTACATGAGACTTCCAATCACACGTGCATACTCATTTTGTGAAACCGCTTCCCCTGAGTTCTTTGTCAAGTGCATTTGGGGATCTAACGGAGTTTTTGCCGTGCTATTAGAGTAATTTTTAAATCTTTCCAATATTGTTTCAGCATAATGAGCTTGGGTTAATGTAATTCCTTTTGAATTTCTTGTGACTTTAACTCCGAGAATTACATCTGCTACTCCCAAGTCTTTCATCTCAAATTCCCCTTTGAGCATGTTCTTTGTTTGATTGATAATGTCTTTACTGCTTTTAATAATGAGCATATCATCTACATATAGACATAGCAAAACATACCCGTTTTTGGTAGTTTTGTAGTATATGCATTTTTCACATTCATTAATTTTGAAACCATTTGACATCATTATACTGTCAAATTTTTTGTGCCAGTTTAGGAGCTTGTTTAAGCCCATAAAGTGACTTTACTAGTCGGCATACTTTGCCTTCCTGTCCAGGAATGACAAAACCCTCAGGTTGTTTCATGTAAATTTCCTCTTCTAAATCATCATTTAGAAAAGCGGTTTTTACATCCATTTGATGGATTTCTAGGTCTCTTAAGGCTGCGATTGCTATCATCAGTCTTATTGATGTTACTCTCGTTACTGGAGAATATGTATCAAAGTAGTGATGGTCTTCCTTCTGTCAGAATCCTTGAACTACAAGCCTAGCTTTGTATTTTCCACCAGGTTTTCGCGTCATTATTCATTTATTTTCTAATGCTTTGCAGCCAGGTGGTAAATCTGTTATGTACCATGTATAATTTTGCATGATCGAATCAAATTCACTTCTGACAGCTTCGTTCCAAAACAAAGCTTTTGGTGAAGCCATGGCCTCTGCCAAAGTTTTTGGAATATTTTCTACTAGAAATGCCATTAAGAAATCTTCTCCAAAGGATTTTTCCTTTCGAGCTCTTTTGCTTCTTCTAGGTTCATCTTTTTCATTTTCTGAAATATCATTTGTAGAAATCTCGACGTTTGTCTCAGTTTCTGAAACATTGTTGTTGTCTCTTTCTTCTCGAATTCATTTTGAACCTTGTTTTTCCTTGCATGGAAAAATATTTTCAAAGAAAGATGCATTTCTTGATTCTATTACTATATTCATGGATATCTGATATTTCAGATTTATGTACCATAAATCTATAAGCACTATTATTATGTGCATATCCGATGAAGATGCAATCCACTGTTTTAGGTCTAATATTGACCTTTTTTGGTGGTGGTACCGCAACTTTTGCTAAGCACCCCCACACTTTGAGGTATTTATACGATGGTAAATTACCTTTCCATAATTCATATGGAGTTTTGCCAGTTACTTTGTGTGGAATTTTGTTGAGGATATAATAGTGGTAAGCAGCGCTTCCTTCCCCCCACAGGTTCTGGGGCAACCCTGATTCCTGCAACATTGCATTCATCATCTCTTTTAGAGTTCGATTTTTACGTTCAGCAACTCTATTAGATTCTGGTGAGTAAAGGGCTGTAGTTTGATGAATTATTCCATGTTCTTTAAAGAATTCATTGAATGGCCCATCATACTCGCCTCCTCTATTGTTTCTAACTACTTTAATAGTTGTTTTAAGCTGATTTTCTACCTCAAGTTTAAATTCTTTGAATTTTTCTAAGGTTTCATATTTGCTACGTAATAAGTATACATAACAATATTTTGTGCAGTCATCTATGAAGGTCACAAAGTACTTTTTCCCACATCTAGTTTGTATATATTTTAAATCACATAAATCGGTGTGAATTAAATCTAGAGGTTTGTTAGTTCTTTCAACATGAGGTGAGGGTGTTTTTGTGAGCTTAGTCTGTACGCATACTTCACATTTTTGTTTACTTGTTTTACATTTTGGGATTAGATTTAGATTCATTAATCTTTGTATCAATTTGTAGTTCACATGGCCTAATCTTTCATGCCAAATATTAAAAGACTCAACCAAATAAGCAACTGGCTCTTTCTTATTCATTGAAACTTTTGGAGCTACAACTTTTGGAAGGACTGTCATTACATCCATTTTGACCAGTCCATCCTTAACATACCCCTTTCCCAAATACACCCCATTTTTTCTAATCACGAGTTTGTCCGCCTCAAGAGATGTGGCGAATCCATTCTTGCTGAGCAAGGTTCCCGAAACCAAGTTCTTCCTCATGTCAAGCACATGCTTCACATTCTATAGAGTGACTTCACGTATCTTCAGAACCACCTTGCCGCGGCCTTCAATCTTGGAGACTGCTTTGTTCCCCATGAACAGCTTCTCCTGAGTCTTACTTTTCTGATAAGTGCTGAACATCGCCCTATCAGTGCAAATGTGGGTGGTGGCCCCAGTATCATACCACCATTCCTTGGGGTTGTTGTTTTCAACCATAATGACTTCAGTCACCACTGCAACGAGATCTTCTTCCGTGAGATTCACCTGGGCCTTCTCATCTCTGATCTTACTGTGACACTCAACAGTCTTGTGACCATTTTTGTGACAGTAGTGGCACTTTCTCTTGAATTTCTCCACATTCTCATTGTTTTCATTGCATTTGCCTTGCTTCTTGAAGTTTGGTCCATAAACCTTCAAGTTTGCAGCTGTCTTGGAAGGCTTGTCAGGGGAGTTAGAAATTGCCTTTCCTTTACCTTTCGTTTCAGCCACATTAACACTGTGTTCTTTAGCCTCGAGCTTGTCATTCTTTCGGTTTTTGGCTTCCATCTGAAGCCTTTGAATAAGATCCTCAAGTCTCATCTTCTTCTTTTTGTGCTTCAGGTAATTCTTGAATTCAGCATAGCTTGGAGGAAGCTTTTGGATGAGGCTGAGGGTTATGAATTTCTCATCTATGGATATTCCCTCAGCAGCAATTTCATAGCAAATGAGCTGATACGCTTCCACCTGATCCATGATGGGTTTTGAATCCACCATTTTGAAGTCATGAAATTTTGCAACTACATACTTCTGGCAGCCAGCGTCTTCACCTCTATACTTCTTGTCCAGCGATTTCCAGAGCTCTTTAGTTGTTAGAATCTCACAGTAGACTTGGTACAATGGGTCAATGAGACGACCCAAAATGTAGCCTTTGCAGATGAAATCCGAATGCACCCAACTTTCAACACTTGAGAAGACGTGCATATCGTCAATCCCGTGAGGCATAATGGGCTTATCTTCCTCGATGAATTTTTCCAACTTGCACAAACTGAGGAAGAACAGCATCTTCTTCTGCCACGTTTTGAAGCCTTTGCCATCAAATTTGTCTGGCATCATATTCTGAGAGATGACACCAGGAATAGCCGGAGGAGTCGCAACTGCAACCGGAACACTTGTGGATCCTTGAATTGGACTCGTTTGATAAAGACCAGCACCGAACAGGCTACGGCGTGTGGTCTCATCAGGAACAGCACCCACTGTAAGGATTGCATCGGTTGATACAGCGTTCGTCACGCCGCTTGCAACAGGTGTTGTCGCGTGAGTGGAGTCTGAGTGGCGAGGTCAATGGGGGGTGTTATCATCGTTCGTCATTTTTCTGTAAAGAAAATATGAAAACGGATCAGTACTCCATACAACCATTCAACTGACAACATATTATTTTTAAACAAAAAATAATAGTGTGAAATATATTTTCATTTTTGGTAATCTGAACCAAATCATATTGATACAAGTCTGGAAAAACATTTTGCAAACTCGCTTATAAGCGTTCACAGAAACCGTTTAGTGTAGACTTAGAATGTTTCACAAATTCACTTAAGAAAGCATCTGTGAAAACGATTCATATATAAACGTTTTGAAAGAAACAAGTATCTAAAACGTTTCGTGGATGATGCTTTCGCGGATGATGCTAGAAGCAAACCGCAAATCGTTTTGAGATAAGTAAGAAACGTTTCGCGGAAATGATAAAAACCAAATCGCAAATAGCGTTTCGAAGACCGTTTCGCGGAAGTGCTATAGAGAAAATCGCAAACACGTATAGTATACAGATAATAAACGTAAAACGTTTCGCGGAAGTGCTATAGAGCAAATCGCAAACACGGTTCCAGAACCCGTTTCTATACATCGCTTTTTTCAACCCGATTAAAGCTTTAGACAGAAAGTGATTAAGAGTTAAGATTGTAGAAGCCGGAAAACCGGATCGACATAAACGATATAAGAAGACGGAGTTAAGGAAATAGACGATTATATAAGACATGGAGGCGAGATAAATCTCTTTCCTTAACTCTTAATATTCGCTCCATAGTGAGACGAAACTTTACGAATTTCGAGTCCTAGGATACAATCATGGCAGACGAATCACGCTTCACTCGTGAAACGACTTAACGAACTAAAATTCTACGAACACTCTCTTAAAACTTACGTTGAGAGATTGCTGGATTTGTTTTTGTGTAAAAAAATGATTAGTAATGAGAGAGGAGAAGACGAGTTTATAAAGAGGAGAAAGGGATTTGATTTTCGTAACTGCCGCACCACGTTAGCGAAAATCTCTCAGAAATCTCGGGAGTGGAGTTGAGAAACTTTCTCCGCAAGATCTCTCCTTTGTTGACTCGTTCTGATTTATTTCGAACTGATAAACTCCATGTTGTTTTTCGGACGGCGGCGGCGGCGCGCGCGTGGGGAGCCATCTCTCTCTCCGAGCTGTTTAAGCTATGATAACACAAAGGCATATATATACTGCTCTCTGATGCTTTTGCTGGCCGATGTGGGACAAAACCCAAAAACTGGGTTTTTCAGTTTTTGTCCACACCAACATACCAACTTCGACGCTTCATTTCTTATTCAATTTTGATCTGTTTTTAAATTATGAATATACCACGTTGTAGTACTCGTTACAAGCTTTACAACGAGCTGATGATATGACCGGAACGACCACTGGTTTGGCTGGAACAGTCGCCGGAAAATCAGAAACGATCAGCTTTAAAAAAACAGAGGTCCAACAGATGTGAACCTCAGTGATAGCCTCGGGGGTTTGAGCCGTCTGATAGCAATCAGCCTTGATGCGTTTCAAAACTGTTAGCTTTTTGGTTTCGACAGCAAGAAGGATAAGTCTAACATGGTCTGAAATGGAACCAAAGCAAAAACATGTGGTTCAGAATGTTGATAGTTGAAAAAAGAATAGAAGAATCTTTTATCATAACTGATAGCTTCACTGTACAAAAAACCTGATGTAAGTTTGATCTTCCTTTCACACTTTCTTATGTGTTGATACATGATGTTTCTATGTTTACACTTACTGTTATTTACATGCTTAGTAAACTATGATTTCCCTTTTGGTTTCTTCTTTTGTTTATAGAGGTTTCGTGGCTTCATAGCAAATAAGCATGCTGAACCGTGTGAGTAAAACAACAATTTAATTTCACATCAAATTATTTTTTAGAAAATAACTAGAATAGACCTAAAAAAGTTTTTATCATAAATATAGACCTTAACAATTAAAATGACCAAAATAGCATTTAAATATTTTATTTAATATACATTTATACTCATTGGGTTAACTAATCCTATATTTTTTGTTTAGAGTTGAGAAGTGGGGTTTTAGGGATAGAGTTTCGAATTTAAATAAAATTAAAAAAAAAAATTAAAATTTTTAAAATAAAAAGTGTTATTTTGGTTATTTTAATTTTTGAGGTTTATTTTTGTGATAAAAACTTAAAAGAGAGATATTTAAGAGAATGGTTCATTACTTTTTGTAGTCAAATCAATCAAAATATCTAACATTTTCCACTCTTGAAAATCAGTGTTATAATCACTAAGTTTGGTTTGAACTAAACCACCTCATTATAAAAACCAACAATTCTCCCATTACATAAAGTACTTTCAATCTCTCCAAAATATATAACCTCAACAAGACAAAGTCGTTCTCATAACTTGTTAATAGACTACAATCTCCACAGAAAAGAAAAGTCCACGAGTCTTCCATTGTTGTCGTGATAAAACACGTCTAGATTCATCTCCTTCAAAGTTTTACTCTATCCAAAGTTCAGTTTCTCGTACTCAACAATTAGTCCAAGTCAAAGCTTAATATCAACACTAGCTAGACTCTTGATTCTAAGTATAACCAAAAATAATTTTAGCTAAATTTGATTCATAATACCATACTAAATTGGTTTCCTCATTAAAAGGAAAACAACCACTGCTTTATGGTGTTGTGAGTGAATTCAATCCAAACCACCAATCTTCTGAACTGCATTATGTGTTAGATATGAGGGCTTGTTTGTACCATATGGTTAGTTGCTTATAACAACTTCTCCTTGAAAATAAAACACTTAAAGTTATGGTTACAAAACTTACAAAATTGATCTAAGCCGATGATGCAACTACCTTACAAAAATGATGTAAGCCGATTTCATAAAGTGACAAAACTGCTTTAGTCTGATCCACTCGTTCTTATCTTGTCGTCCTCGTACACGAACAGAATGTCTCTACGTGCCCTTTGAAAATTCATCCTCCTCATCTTTTCCCCAAAACCAAATTTGACGGCTTCTGTTGGCCCAACATATTTTCCAAGATAACATAATATAATCATTCAGTATATGTTTGTATAGGCATTTTCGAGTTCTAATATACACAACAGAACATGTATGATGAGTGAGTAAGTGTTGTGAATTCTAGCTAGGACTTGAGATAAGTTCTACAATAAATTAAAAATACATTAGTCAATGTTCATTACGAATACTAACTGGTTTTAAGTTATAACCTTATATATATAGCGTATCATGAATTCATGATAATATAGTTCAAGTTATTACCACAAGTTGTGTGGTCGATAATATAGTTCGAGTTTTTGCCCAAAAAAAAAAAAAAAAAAAAAAGTTCGAGTTCTAATATACACAACAACCTGTATGATGAGTAACTGTTATGAATTCTATGTTGGACTTGAGATAAGATCTACAATAAACAATTAAAAATACAAAAATCAATGTACATTAATAACACTAACTGGTTTTAATATAGCTTATCATGATAGTATAGTTCAAAGTTGACGGCTTCTGTTGCCCCAACATATTTTTGAAGATAACATAATATAATCATTCAGTATATGTTTGAATAGGCCACAACATATTTTCGAAGATAACATAATATAATCATTCAGTATATGTTTGTATAGGCATATACACAACAGAACCTGTATGATGAGTGAGTAAGTGTTATGGATTCTATGTTGGACATGAGATAAGATCTACAATAAAAAAATAAAAATACAAATATCAATGTTCATTACTAATACTAACTGGTTTTAAGTTAGAAACTTATATAGCTTATCATAATAATATCTTTCAAGTTATTGCCACAAGTTGTGTGATCGCTATATCATAGGTTCTTCTCTCCATTGGAACAATTTGATCGTTATGCTCATGTACATGTTGATTCAAAGTAGCCAATAGTAGAAAACTTGAAAGGAGATTATCATGTTAAGCTATATAGGATCCATTATCATGTTAAGCTTAAAATGGATTGGTTTAATTGGTAATCATGTTTTAATTTTCTTCAAAAGAATATCCTTACCAGTTTTCCACTGTAACGAGAAATCTATTAGAAACTTACTTATACCATATATAAATATCAAGTCCGTAGTCTATACCACTCAATCAATATACCAAGAGAATAGTTTCCAAATATAGAAGATCAATGGAGAGAGCAAAGTCGAGAAAGCCTCATGCCATGATGATACCATTCCCACTTCAAGGCCATGTCATCCCTTTTGTCCACTTAGCCATCAAACTCGCTTCTCGTGGCTTCACCATCACTTTCGTCAACACCGATTCCATCCACCACAACATCTCCACCGCTCGTCAAGGTGACGCCGGAGATATCTTCTCCGCCGCTAGAACCTCCGGAAACCTTGACATACGTTACACCACGGTGAGCGACGGCTTCCCTTTGGAGTTTGACCGGTCGCTTAACCATGACCAATTCTTCGAAGGTCTTATCCACGTCTTTCCTGCCCACGTTGATGATCTCATCAACAAAATATCCCGTCGGGGTGATGATCCTCCGGTGACTTGCTTGATCTCCGACACGTTTTACGTTTGGTCATCTATGATTTGTAACAAGCACAACCTCGTTAATGTCTCGTTTTGGACCCAACCTGCCTTGGTCCTTAATATCTATTATCACTTGCATCTCCTCATATCCAACGGTCATTTCATGTCTCTTGGTAACACTCTTAATTATATAATCCTGCCAGTGATGTGTTTATTACATACTATTTTCACTTAGCTGTATATTAAAATTAAATCCATAAAAAGTCACCAAAATTAGGTAATGACTTCATGATTTGAATATTTTGTGGAAGTGAATTTTTACGTAGAAGATATATTAAATGTTGTTAAGTTACATCATTTATTGAAACATTTGTAACTATGTGCATGCTAGATAACCGTGAAGACGTGATCGATTACATACCAGGAGTTAAGGCAATAGACCCAAAGGACTTGATTTCATATCTTCAAGTGAGCGACAAAGACGTAGACACAAACAGAGTGGTCTACAGAATAAATTTTTGAGGCCTTCACGGATGTCAAGAAAGCAGATTTCGTTTTATGCAATACAGTACAAGAGCTGGAACCAGGCTCACTCTCTGCTCTACAAGCCAAACAACCGGTTTACGCCATCGGTCCGGTTTCCTCAACCGAATCGGTTGTCCCAACAAGCCTGTGGGCCGAGTCAGATTGTACCGAGTGGCTCAAAGGCCGCCCCACCGGATCAGTCCTCTACGTCTCGTTTGGTAGCTATGCACATGTTGGTAAAAAGGAGATAGTGGAGATAGCCCATGGGATCTTACTAAGTGAGCTTAGTTTCATTTGGGTTTTACGTCCAGATATAGTTGGCTCTGACGTGCCGGATTTTCTTCCGACCGGTTTTATGGACCGAGCCCAAGGTCGAGGCCTTGTGGTCCAGTGGTGTTGTCAGATGGCAGTAATCTCAAACCCGGCCATTGGAGGGTTTTTGACACATTGCGGGTGGAATTCAATTCTAGAAAGCGTTTGTTGTGGCTTACCATTGTTGTGTTATCCGCTTTTAAACGATCAGTTCACGAACCGGAAGCTTGTGGTGGATGATTGGCGCATGGGGATTAACCTTTGTCACAAGAAAATTATCACAAGGGACGAAGTCTCGTTGAATGTTAAACGGTTCATGAATGAAGAGACTTCAAGTGAGCTGAGAAACAATGTTGAGAAGGTTAAACGTCATATCAAAGATGCGGTTACAAGCATTGGATCTTCAGAGGTTAATTTGAACTCATTCGTTGGTGAGGTTCGAGATAGAATAGAAACTAAAGTGTGACATGTAAATGGGTTAGACTAAGTCGTTCGGCAGAAGCTTATGTAATAGTGTAGTCATATGAATGTTGCATACGAACCGTATAGATCACATTACGGAGCTTTATGAAAAAACTACCTTAAACATGAATGAATACTTACAAACGAAAAACAAAACCATACCTAGATCAAATAAAAATCGACTAATTATCCACAATCTTAGCAAGGTTGTGGATACTGTTGGTGTTACTTCTATGCCTTCTGAAAACCCTGTATCTGAGCGACTAAGGAAACTAGAGTACATAGTTCACATTAAGGTCTAATATTAAACCATTGATTGTATTGTGTTATTCTTTGCTTGAGGAAGTTAGAGAACTCTGTTTGATGTGTTTTGAATTTTATATATGTAGAAAGAGGAAGAGAAATAAGAGGAGGACCTTACAAGGATTAAGGATGTAAAAGGTGGTGAAGAGGATAAGGCGCTGCAAGAGATGACCATACAAACTGCCAGAGAAGTACATGAACAGGCTAGAGCTAGAGTTCTCGAACAGCAAGATGATCTTTGCAAACTTAGCCATGCACTCAGCATTTTAGCCTCTGCATCTGTAAGTAAAAGGAGTTTATGTTTTTTTTTCAGCAATGAAAACATATTTGAGAATCTGTTTGTTTTTCAGTCGGTGTGTATAGAGCGTGAAAATTTCCTGCGGCTGGACAAGAAAGATATACAATGTCCACAAAAGCATAAGAGATTATATTTAATGTTGATCCCTCTTAAAGCAGCTCCATTGCTAGAGCAGCTCCATTGTTGAACCTCTAACTCGATTTCCCAAATTTTAACTTTTTAATATTTTAACAATTTTTTTTCCAGTCGAATTAAAAAAAAACGAAAAAGTTGACTAATCGCGGACTGCCACGTGTCAATGGGGCCCGCGTTTGGTTTAAGAATTGCCTCTTAAATAAGGAGTTTAGTAACCGAATCCTTTGTTCCAAAAAAAAAAAAAAAAAAAGTAACCGAATCCTTAACTGTGTTCTGAGACCCATCATTATTTTAATTGTTTTTTTCTTTATGAACTTCGTGAAGAACCTTGCAATGGAGTTGGTCTTAGCTCCCCACTTCTAAGACTTTTTCAACGCTAGGGGATTTTCATAAGCAAAAGAAATTTAGGCTTACACTTATGTTGGCAGTGCTGATGCTAAAACAACAAAATCAACAGTTATTTGATTATTGATCATAAGATAACAGTTGAGAAATATATAAAGAGGGATTAGTAAAGTACGCAGCCTATTCTAAAAATATATATTTAGACCTACGCTTGGATAACTAAGCATAAAAAATTATCAAACAAATAAAATTTTCTAAATTGTTAAAATCAATATATTAGATGTTTAATATCTAAGTTAATTCTTTTAAAAAAAGGACTTTCCTATAAATAAATTTGAAATTTAGATTTTTTTGGAAATTATGTAAAATTTCAACTAACAAAAAGATGATTTCTTAAACATATATAATCAATATTAATATAAATGTGCCAGAAGAATGTAAAGTATGGATAAGAAAAGGATTGAAGACAATAATAACTAAAAACTGAATATAATTAAACATATAGAACAAATATTGGAAATATAATGGCAAAATTTACATTATACAAATATAAAGTTCTAAATCGAGAAAAAATGAACTAAGGCGGAAACTTATACCTAATTACAAAGACGAAATAATACATGCAATAAAAAATAAATTTTAGTTTGTTATAAATAAATGAAGGTTGAAAATTTAGTGGGACTAATTAATAGGATGAAATAAGTATCTTTATAAAATTATTAAACATTGACAATTGGAAAATTAATTAATGTTTGTGAAAAAAGATTTATCCTAAAATATATAAAGATTAAGAATTCATATTAATTAACCATATGCGAAATGTTTTTAAATTAATTTCAACAAAATAAAAAATTAATACTCGCAGAAAACTATTAGTAAGAGTTTACTTTAACTACTCCATGAAAAAAAATTCAATGTTTCAAATGAGAACTAACAAAAGAATTACAAGATATTTGCATGTGTTGATAGACATTTGATTTTATTTAATTAAAAAGAAAATAACCAAAAAAAGAAAGATGTTAGAGGAAATAGAAGATATGAGAAAATAGAGAACACTTGTGATACATGAAATCTTAGAGCTATTCACTGCGCTATATGTTGAGATGGACACCATCTTGGGTATTAGATCTAAAGAAACCGAATAGTATAGGACATAAAAAATATTGACAAATATTTATTTATTATTGTTTCAATCAGTTATTTAAATACATAAGTTGGTAACAAAACATAGACTATTATGCAAGTTGAGTCAAAAAGCTCAATCATGAAAATTTATATACTACATTATCATTTCATTTTAAACAAAAAAAAATATTCATTTCTCAAGTTCAAATGACTATATTTTCTTAAATGTATAATTATGGTGGTCACACAAATTTCTATGTCTTTATTATAAAGTAGTATTTTGATCTATTCCATGCATACAATTATGGTTCATATTGCATAGTCTTTGGAAAGTTGAGGAAAAAAAAACTAAGCTCGCAATTATTATTTTTAAATGATTAAACAATAAATAAAAACTTCAGTTAAATATGTATATGGTTTTGACATAAGTTCATCATAAAAATATGTCTACTAAATTATTTTATTGTTTGTTATTAAAAGTGATGATCTGTGACAAGAAGCGTTTAAAAACAAAACCGGCTGACTGGATCATGACTCTCTATCTTCTAAATAATTTTGAGTTGTGCTAAAAACCAACCAATTCGGTTTAAGAACCGGTTACTCGCTAAAAACCAATGGTCCAGTTTGATATTAAACACTGGTTTTTTTCAAATTCAAGTTAAAAATGTAAATTTAAAAAAAAACTTTCATAAAAACCTGTATTTCTTAATATCTATTTAAATAAATTATTTTTCATTATATTTTATATTATTTTTGAAGTTTTCATTTTATTTCCATATCATTTTAACTTCAAACAAGGATAAGAAATCTTATAAAAACAGTTTTATAGTTATACATATATATATACTTAACTTGAAATTAAATTAAACTTACAACCTAGTGAGACCGGTGTTACTGCAATGTCAAGTTCATGTTCGATTTGGTTCAAAACAGTGATGGCAAGGACAAATTAATATCATCCAGTTTATAAATAAACATTATTAATAACAACAAAATATATACAATCTTAAAATTATATAATATCATTTTAAATTTAAATAAAAGTCAATCATTTTCTATACTTAATTTTCAGATTTTGATAGTGATTATTTTCTAACAACATTTTGAAGATAGAAAATATAAAGCTACAGATTAAAATATTACAGTAATTATTATGTAAATTATTTATACCAAAAATAAAATGAGGGTTCTGTTAAAAAAACTAGAAAATCTATATTTTGTAAAAAAAATTGTCCTTTATTAGTATTACTTATGAAACTCTTACTTGCATTAACTACAATAATTTTGTTAATCGTTATCTTTCTATATTTAATTTAATATTCTATTTCTTCTGCTTTTAATTATAAATTTAATTATACAATATATTATATATAAAAAATTGAAAATTTTATATAAAAGATTAGCCGCGCGTAGCACGGCCAAAAGATCTAGTCTATAGTTAAAAAGGTAAAAGGTAAACAAAGTATGTTGAAGTTGACCCAACTTTCCATTTGCTGAAATATATTTATTTGTTGTCGTGATGATAAATTATTGGAGGAAAGTAATAAAGTCTCATTTTAAAGCACATGCACAAATATCCTAATTTTTTTAGAATCACCACAAATTGGAATGATAGAGAAAACGAGAAAGATTCATGTTTAGATTAAGACCTAACCTGATCAGGTATGTTTTTTTTTTATGTGTGTATAATCTTAAAGGAATGTAGTAATATTACTTTTGTTTAGTTAAAGATCAAAATATATATGCTTTTGTTTTTCTTTGTAGATTTTAAAACTAAAATGTATAGCATCGAAAATGAAGAAATGTAAAAGAATATTACGGAAACAAAAATATTTTTGAAGAGAAGAAGGTCAAAATTAAGGTTGACATTTTAATTATACTTAGAAGAAGACAATTACTAAGGTTGTTTCTCACAGTCTTATTTTGTGTCCCTCAATTGGACATTCAGAATTAATGATTTTTGGTTTGAAAAGTATATTAATACATAATGTTTATTTTGTGTTTATATTGGACTGTTGAAAGATTAAACAACATACTTTTAAAAAAAAAAATAAGCTTATCAATATCTTACCATTTCGATGGTATCTCTGTAAGTGAAGAACATTTCTTTAGAAATATTTACGTATATCATTGCTCAATATATAGTATAGTGAGCTGAGAGATTTCAGGGAGATTTCAGGGAAGTTCCTAACAAATAGGGGAATATACACAGCATATTCTAACTATAGAAGAAAATAATACTTATCATCTAATACCCTCCCTCAGTTGGAGCGTCGGTGCAACAACGCCAAGACTGGATCTGAATTTTGTGAAAAGGGAAGTTGGTAGTCCTTTAATTAAGATGTCTGCATATTGAAGAGAGGATGGTATGTGCATGACTCGAGCTTCACCCCTTTGTACCTTCTCACGTACAAAATGTATATCGATCTCTATATGTTTGGTTCTTTGGTGCTGAACTGGATTGCAAGACATGTATACTGCAGTCACATTGTCACAATACACCAGTGTAGCTTGATGTAGCGGTCTCCCCATTTCGGGAAGCAGGTTACGTATCCAGCAAGCTTCAGCAATGGCGTTAGCAACTCCTTTGTACTCTGCTTCTGCGCTTGACCTGGAGACTGTGGGTTTCCGTTTCGCGGACCAGGAGATGAGGTTTTTTCCAAGATAGAGGCAGCAGCCTGAGGTGGAGCGTCTCATTGTAGAACATCCAGCCCAGTCCCCATCTATGTATGTTGTGAGTTTCATGCCTTGGTTTCGTAACAGCTGAAGTCCTTTTTTTTTGTTCCTTGGATGTATCGTAAGACACGTCTGAGAGCTTTGAGGTGACCTTCGCGTGGATCATGCATGTGTAGACAGACCTGTTGGACGGCATAGGAGATGTTGGGTATTGTAAATGTCAAATATTGCAAAGCTCTAGCAAGGCTACGATACTCTTTAGGGTTCGAAACAGATTTGCCTTCCTCATCTGCTAGCTTTGATTTCAAGTCTACTGGTGTGGAGCAAGGTTTGCAATCGGACATGCCAGCTTATTCAATAATCTCCTCAGTGTAGCATGCTTGGTTCAAGAACAGACCTTGATCGTTGAAAGTTGCAGAGAGTCCAAGGAAAGAGTGGATAATGCCTTCGTCAGTCATGGGGAATTCAGCTTTCAGAGCCTCAATGATCGACTTCTTTATTGTTGGTGTGGACGCCGTTAGGATGATGTTGTCAACATAAAGAATAAGGTAGGCTGTTAATCCATGTTTCCTGTAAATAAACAAACTTGTGTCCAACTTGGACTATTCAAAACCTTTGTTAGTAATGAAAGTCACAAATCTCTCATTCCAAGCTCTGGGTGCTTGCTTAAGCCCGTAAATAGATCGCTTTAACTTGCAAACCTGATTAGGTTTTGAAGGATCAACAAATCCTGGTGGTTGAAAATGTAGACTTTTCATTGAGCGTTCCGTGCAAGAAAGCATTTTGAACATCTAGTTGATGGACATCCCAACTATTTGATAGTGCCAAGTGCAGCAGTGTGCGGATTGTAGCTGGCTTTACAACAGGGCTGAAGGTCTCATCATAATCAAGGCCATGCTCCTGTGATTTGCCGTTTGCCACCAATCGAGATTTGTGTTTCTTGAAAGTCCCATCTGCATTATACTTGTTCTTGTGAAGCAACATGGAACGGATAATGTTAGCATTAGGAGGCCTTGGGATCAAAGCATAAGTATCGCTTTTAATAATAGCATCATACTCAACATTCATAGAAGGATTCCAATTTGGATCATCTAGTGCTTTAAGATAACTTTTTGGGAGAGGATATTTAGTTTGAGCATGAAGCGAGAAGATTTGTTTTGGTTTAGAAATACCATGTTTGATCTTGTAGACATGGGATGCCGTGGTACATCAACAACTGGAGGAGCTGATTGAGTTGGCGCCTCCAAATGGTAGAGGTTCTACAGCCGGAGGAAGAGATGGCGTAGAGGAGGATTGAAGAATCTGTTTGAAGATTGGGGCAGGATCGGTATCATGAGACAAGAACTCATAGTCAGCTGTTTTGTTCTGTTGAGTTTTTTTTAAGGAAAAACAGCATTCATCAAAGTTCACATTGCGTGAGATTATGATCTTTCTGGTGGTTAGATTATAGCACATGTACCCACAATGATTGTGAGGATAGCCTAGAAAGATACATTTTGATGATCTAGGAGAAATCTTGTCGAGATTAGATTGGTTAATATTTGGATGACATAAGCAACCAAATACTTTCAGGTGAGAGAATGATACCGGTTTTTGAAAAAGAACAGTGTATGGGCTTCTGTTTTGTATCGCTTTTTCAGGTAAGAGATTGAGTATATGGACCGCCGTATGTAAAGCTTCAGAAGGTGGAAGGTAGATGAGCTTGGAAGAGAAGGCTACGCACTACGTTATTTATTGTGTGTATCATCCTCTCCGATTTACCGTTTTGTTGAGAGCTGTATGGGCAAGAAAAATGGAAGGCTATACCATTAGTAACAAAGAAATCATGAAACTGAGAATTATTGAACTCGCCTCCATTGTCACATTGAAGTGACTTTATGTCTTTACCGAATTGGATTTTGACATAGGTGGTGAAGTGTTGAAATTTGGAGAATGTTTCATGTTTGTTTCGCATAGGGTACACCCATAAGAAGTGGGAGAAGTGATCAAGAAAGAGTACATAGTACCTGATCCCACTTATGCTTTGAACTGGCGAGGTCCATAAGTTTGAGTGTATGATTTCAAAAGGCTCTTTGATAGTGGTGTTTAAAGTATAGAAGGGAAGTTTTGTGTATTTTCCAAACTGAAAAGCTGAGCAAAAATGAAAAGAATCTCTTTTATTACATGATAAAGCTGAATTAGAAAGCAGACAATTTAAAGTTTGATCGCCAGGATGAACAAGGCGGCGATGCCAAACATCAGATGAAACATTAAGAAAAGTGGAAGGATGCGTAGTCGCTTTATTGTTGACGTTGTGAAGCGGATACAAGTATCCAGTGCTGTCACTGCAGAGAATTGTCTCCCTAGTCATTAGATCCTTCACTGAAAAACCGAAAGGGTCAAACTCAACAGAACATTTGTTATCCCTAGTAAAGCGACGTACAGAAATCAATTTTTTGATAATCGAAGGAGTGGAAAGAACATTATTTAAAGAGATAGGTCGAAGTTTTATAGGGAAAGAGATAGCACCAGATTAGTTAACTGGAATCCTTCATCCGTTAGCAACGGTGACTGTTTTCAAGTGCTAGAATTAAAAACAGACTTAAGATTACCTGTGGTGTTGGAGAGCAGTTGCTCCTGAGTCCATATACCACTGATTGTCAGAACGATCCATGAGCGTCATAGTGTTGAATGCTGAAGCGAAAGCTGCAGTTAGCTCATATTTCTTATTTCCAGCATTGGTAGCCGGGTGTTATTTAGGTCGTCGTCCGAGGATACCAGCTTGAGGGAATGGTGAATGAGGAAGTTGAGTCCAGGGATTGAATTGTTGAGCGGCCACATAGGATAGCTAGCTTGCCAAAATGGTGCATTCCATTGATTGTATTGTGGTCGAGTGTAGTTGTTTCTTCCTCTGCCTCTATTGTTTCCTCGTCCTCTGTTTCCTCTGTTTTGATTGTAGTGTGGGACTTGTTGTTGGTTTTGTTGAACGCTCTTGATCCGAGTTTGATACTGTAGAAGCAAGGACCTTGGAGGATGAGGATGAGTCATCAACAACCTTGGAAACAGACTTCTTTCCTCTGCCAAGACGGTCTTCCTCCAGCATCAACATTGATCGTGCTTCGTCAAAGGTTGTCGATGAATGATGACGTTGATGATGTTGTCATACTTTCCATTGAGACCGTTAAGCATGTGAGTGACCAAAGTTCGTTCTGATACTGGGGCATTCACGTTGGAAAGGAGATCTGTGATTGATTTGATTTCTTGGCAGTAGTCTTGAATGGAGATCACCTATCTATGTAGTGCGAAGCTTGTGATCAAGTTGGATTGCACGAGCCTCTTTGTTGTTACGAAAGAAGTTTTCAAGACGGATCCAGATCACACGTGACGTACCTCCAGTTTTTAAACAGGTTTTTGGACAGTCCCGTATAGCCAAAGATTTACTAAGCCGTCACGCTTTTTCAGACATCATCGTTATCATCTGCGGGTAGAGCTGTTCCGTCTAAGTGGCCTGAGAAGTCGAAGCTTTGGAAGTGGGTAAGAAACAGCTCTCTCCAAGCATCATAGGTACCGTCATCAACGTACAAGACGAAAGGAATGTGGGTTTTGATGTTGGTGACCCCATAGGCTCTCTCAAGTTGTGCTGGTTCAGCAGCCATAGAAAGAAGAAGTAGATCGAGAAATAAGAGAAAGAATTTTGAGAAGAGAATGGTTCAGGAATGAGAACCCTCTAATCCCATGTAAGTGAAGAAGATTTCCCTTGAAATACTTACGTATACAGTGAACTGAGAGATCTCAAGGAAATTCCTAACAAATAGGGGAATATACACAGCATATTCTAACTATACAAGAAGATAATACTTATCATGTAATAATCTTAATCTCCCTACTGTTAGATCATGATTTAGCACTAAATCCCTCCCACCAAAAGAGTTATATTAACAATATTATTGAGTATAGCCCAAGTCAGCACACTTTGGTCTCAAGGCCCAATACATGTAACTGGCCTCCCTTGAAGATTATTAGAAAAAAAAAGATCATTTGACTTACACGTGAAGTTTAAAAAGATGTTACTAAGTCAAAGATATTCCTCCTAAAGTTGTGCACGTGGAAGATCCTTGAACAAACTAAACTTCCCTAAAGATGTGGAAGTCAAAGAAAGACTAGGAGCACGTGCAACTAGGGCTGGGCATTTTATCCGTTATATTTGATTTGATTCGTTATTCGTTTCGATTCGATCCGAAAATTCCGGATATCCGTAAACTTTTGAATCAAAGCAAATACTAAAATTCAATATCCGTCAAAATCGAAGCAAATCACAAATATTAAAATTTTGGAAAGCGGATATCCGATCCGATCCGTAAATATATAAATATATGTATATTTTGATTATATTTAAAATTTTAAATGTATAAAATTGTATAATTATTATTCTAGCACATGATTTTGAACAATTCTATTCAAATTATTACTTATATAAAAGTATTACATAAAAAGAGAGAATTTTTTTTGACAATTATATTTTTTCTTAAATTTTCTGTTATTATAATTGTAACTTAAACTTTAAAAAATTACAATATCTATAAATTCACTAGTTTTTTTAAGTTTTATTTTATATATCATGCAAAAAAATATTTTTGCAAAGCAAATTTGTATCAGAATCTTAAGATTATTTGTACTAATCAAAATAGATGAGATATCCGTAAATATTCGTAAATATCCGCAAATATCTATTTATTTTCTGGTTATCCGTTTTTCCGGATATCCGTATTTTTACGAAGCAAAGCAAATACCAAAATTAGATATCCGTAACATTCGAAGCAAATCACAAATATCTTAAAAAACTCGGATATCCGATCCGTGCCCACCCCTACGTGCAACAACATGACGGAGAGGAAGAAACGAGCTCTTGGTATAAAAGAGGACAAGAGGTCGCTCTCGAAGGGGGATCTTTACAAGAAAATATATACATAAATAAAAGAAGACGTAATGCTAGAGAGGAAGGAGAAACCATGTTTCTCTTCTACATGAGGTCACGCTTGACAAAAGACATTATCCACACCTTTGGATGAGAGCTCAAGACTAAAAAGATCTCTTCACTCATCGAGAAATACGGCAATAATCACTTCTATGATTATCAAATCATTATATTTCAATCTTACTGGTCATGATGGGAAACCTTGATCATGCACGGCACGAGTTCGTATTCGTACTGCTATTTACACAAAACCGATAATCCACACAAGACCGACCGATGAACCGAAGTAACCCGACGTCATGCTTGATACCGATGAAACCGACATTTTTTGAGATGATCATAATCGAACTACGTTTAGACTTGATCCCATGACGGGTACGTTGGCAGCTCGATCCCGAGTTCAGTCACGATCTCCCTTCTCTCGATATCTCTATGCTATTCGGTATAGGAATAAAGTCCATTTTTGTCGATTCATACCTAACTACATCATTATGTTCAGAGGATATTGTTGCCCACAATCTTTTCTCTTCTCCAGTTTTACATTCAAACACTAACAAATATTTAGGGTGGATTTTAGAATGTACACCTACCATAGACTTTTTATACGTAGATTCTTCCAGTGGACTGAAATAAACTTCGGAGCGGAACCCAAATCTTTCGTGGATAATCCAGTTTCACAAGAATGGATTGAGATCCCTCCGCCGAGGCATCTGGAACTCTAGTTTGGTAACGCGTGTTGTTAACGGCGTCGTTTTCTTCAAAGATGATAATCAGTGTCGGATTATACCTCTCCATGGACTCTATAACAAGTGCGTTAAGAGATGCTTGGCTACTTCAGGTGGACATGTTATCTATGTTGAAATATTGTATCAAAGATTGAAAGTATGGAAGCTGAATAATAACTACTACTCTAAGAGTGGTGAATGGTGGCAGTTGACAAGGGAGGAGATCAACATGGGATTTGTCGGCTCTGATGTCAATTGTTTTCCAATTTGGTCTATCTATGGAGTCGACGACACAGTTGCGTGGTGTCTGGTAACTTAAGCACACAATAGTTTATTGTTCATAAGAAAAAAAGAGACTTGGAGTGATGGTAAAGGTTGTTGGCGCGTAAACTCGTCTTCTTCTACAAATCATATGAGAGATATGCATGACACTATGTATCATGGTCTGCTCTTTTGTGATCGACTTAGTTGCAATGTGACATTAGGTGTGTAATGTATTAATGACTAAAGTTTGAATCTGTTTCTTTCATTTTGTCATATACTCAAGTGAGTGATTAAGAAGCTCAAGTAAGAGAGATTGTGAAGACAAGACAAGGTTTTGTAAATGCAAGCCAAGTCGAATTGCTGATTTATCCTTAAACAATAAGACAGACAATCCCCTCCACTCTCTTGACTCTGTTAGTGCGTCCTCCACAAGCGGATTCTGATGCTTCTTTGCTTCTCGAAATTAGGATTTATTGAGAAGAAAGTGAAGAAACAAATTCGAAAAAACACTGAATGAAATAACTAATATTTATAAATTACTGAACAGTTTCTTTTCGAGTTCCATAGACAGCAAAAACTTATCGTCATTATCATTTATTATCATCACCATCATTTGTTGGCCTTGAGCCATTCGAGTATCCGTTTCTCAGACTCAGAGAGCTCTGCTTCTGTCTTCCCCTTTGTAGATCCTTCAACAAACTCAAAGTAGTCTTTATAGTTCCTCTTGTAATAACTGTCCAATCTCTGTTTTAATTCCGCCAACAATATCATGAGAAAAATATTCACATAAAAGCGTTTTAGTAAACTCTGTTTTTCCCTTACCTCTTTGTCGTTCTTGGTCTTGTTTTCCTCACTCTTCTTCAAATACTCTGGAAACGACGTTGTAATTTAGGCACAAGAAACATCGAAATGCGAAGAAACACAGATTAAAGAATGTTTACTTACTCTGGAGAAGCTGGTCGCTGGTGGTCAAAGCGGCAGCGAGGAAGGAAGAGGAGGAGGAGAAGATAATGTTTCTGCGTCTTAAATCAGTGGTTAAAGAATCGCGCTTTGTATCGTTTCTGCGTACAGCTTGAACATTGGAGGAAGCATATTTGTTAACAGTTACTGTTAAAGCCATGAGTATGCTTTGCCCTACGGAACTCATCTTTCCTCTTCTTCACTTCACTTCACCACCACAAGGATAAGGTGTATTTTTTTTAAAAAAAATCTTATCTACGTTACAAAGAAGCAAACATTCTGTTTGTAGAAAGGTCCCTAACGATAGATTTTTACAAGTTGAACCCCTGATCTATAAAAATAAGTATTCAACCCCACATAAAATATTTGAAAGCTTACAAAAAAGAGTCCATCATTATATAATTTAACAATTGAAACCCTGACTTAAATTTGAAGTGATACTAACTGCAATGTAGGACGATGAACATGTTGACAAAGATTGTTGTCCAAAAAACAAAAAAAAAGAACATGTTGACAAAGATTATTATATCTTTGGGGCTTAGTGTAAGTCATTTATAAGCTGTGGTATGTGTAACGTAATGGTGAAATATATTAGTTTGGAATGAAATGTAGTGTATCTAAAAATTTGTTATATGTTTCTTTGCCTTTTCTTTAGTGTTGCAAAACTTCAAGAATGTACCTCAATACTTCTACGGGCTTAATCCAGCTCAAATGGATATGTTCATGACTGAGGATAGCCCTGTCGGTAGGCAAGCTGAGAAAGTGATAGAGGTTGTCTGGTATGAATGTGGCAGATCCTAGAAGATATAGTAAGAGTGTCCAAATGTACAGAGGCGGAGGAGGATCGGGAGACCAAGAACTGCTACTCCTGATTTGCCTTCTTTACTCTTGGATGCTCGGATATGCTTGCTACCTTGGCATGCCAGTAAGACTTTCCATGTTTTGATTACTATGTTTCTTCTCGGCTCAGGCATTGATCTTGGTGCATTTTACTTGTAGATCGTACCTGCAGTTACTGAGTTACTCGTTGCTCAGTTTATGTGGTTAGACTATGACAACCCTGCAAATCCCATCTACCTATGAATTATCTGGAGAACTAACCTCCTTGTTACTTTTGACGAGCTTATCTGAACTGCTACTTCCTTTTGCTAATGCCATGTAGAATGAGAAGATAGAGACTGTTGGCTCAGAAACAGAAGCTTATGCCATAGCTGACACCATTTCTGTAAGTCTCCTCATTAGAAGAAACTGTGCATTTATCTTTGTTATGTGCGAATAAATCCTGAACCAACTTTAATCCTCAAACTGATGCTATTTGTTTATGTGGCTCAAAAAATATTGCAAATCACATGTATACACTATCAATTGTGGCATGGCTTCTTGGTCAAGCGGCAATGCTTTTTTCTCTCGGTAAAAAGGGTTACCGTGCCCAAACATATATACTTTAACCTTGCAGTTACAAGTTTTTGATGGTTTGTGGTGCAGCAAAACTATATCTGCCAAAAGTAAACAGATCGATGGAGCTGCCATAGATATGTGGATAAAGGTAGCCGTTGCATTCACACTGTACCCTTTTATGTAATCCCCTGAAATGTCTTCACGTGAACTGTATAACTGAATATTCCTCCGGCTGGCAGGCCAAGGAACTTGAAGCAAATACTGAGTACTACATCGAGCTGTTAGCCAAGGGAACGGGTAAACCCAAAGAGCAGATCAACGAGTACATCAAGCAACCTAAATATCTCCAAGCAGAAGCAGCCATTGACTATAGAATTGCAGACAAGATAGCTGACTCGCAAGATAGTTTGCTTTGAGAAACGGGTAAGTTTCAGATTATGCCTTATATACAATTTAAATTATCTGTGTGCTGGCTTCATTCATGCTAAAAATGGAAAATATGTATGTCTGGGGTTTAGGATTACGATGGGTCTCTTGCACAGAGAGCCATGGGAAGGCCTGGAGGGGGCAGTCCAACAGCTTCAGCCGGAGTAAGATGAGATCAATTCCACCAGAAGAAGAGTTTGAATCACAATTTACCTGGTCACTTTGGAATATGTAGCTATTACAATATATGTATAAGCAAAAAAATGTAGTATTAACATGCAAAAGTGTTGGCAATAAGAAGAAATCACATACAAAAGTTTTCTCTTGCTGTGGTGCATATATATATCTAACACGTAACTCTTCTCACTGAGGCGTGTCCATAGTATGAGTACAGTCCAACAAGAACACAGCTATTATCCCAACCGTTGCAGAATATCACTTGCAACATAATCACATTAAAAATCGGTCCATGGCAAGACTCAAATAAATAAATAGATATTATCACACAGCAAGTTAATCTTGATAAGCAACAAAGTCGATCACAAAAGAGCAGACCTGAAACATAATAGTGTCCTGATTATAAACTAAGAGACTAAACAAGGCATATAACCATTGAATAATAGACTTGGAGAAAGTGACACATGAAGGATGTCAATTTGGCGGGAGAGGCACTGGATCCATCCACAGTGGGAGCACAAGTATGAACTTTGTTAAACTTTTAAATATACCTTCCAAATACTTGTTACTTTGTTATGTACCTTCCAAATACCTGTTAGAATCGGACGTGTTTATGCGCCAACAACCTTCACCATCACTCCAAGTCTCTGAATCCTTATGAAGAGTAAACTCTTGTGTCCTCAAGTTAGCAGATACCACGCAACTGTGTTGTCTACTCCATAGATAGACCAAATCAGCATCAAAGGGATTCACTCCCAAAGGAAAACAATCGACATCAAAGGCAAGAGAGGAGGGCATGTTGACCTCCTCCCTTGTCAACTGCCACAATTTACTACTCTTATTAGAGTAGTTATGATACAGCTTCCAAACCTTCAATCTTCGATCTAATATCTCAACGTAGACAACATGTCCACATGAAGTAGTCAAACATCCCCTACCGTGCTTGTTAAACGGGACAGGGAGAGGTATATCCCGGCACTGATCATGATCAGCATAGAAGTCATGGGATACAAGAACTCCAGGGCCAGAAGGATCACCCACTCTCTTCTCCCACACATAAAGCATCCCGTTGAGATTCAAGGGCCTGCGAAAGCCATTTTGCCGGATAGGACAAGGGGAACGAAGCCGCTTGAAAGCCCATGTCTCTGTCTGAGAAGAATACACGTACATGGTTTCTGTCAGTAGTAATCTCAACGTAACAAGTATTAATAACTTTGAAGCTCGAAACGACACCGTTCACAACATGCGTTACCAAAGTAGAGGGAACGGTAGAGGCGGAGGGATCTCAACCCATTCTTGGGAAACTGGATTACCCACGAAAGATTTGGGTTTGATATTGCGAGATTTTGTCAGTGCCGAAGAATACTTGAAGCAAAACCAATCCATTGGAGGAAGCTACGTAGTAATAGTTTAAGGTATGGTGGTTGAGATACGGTTGATATAAGAGGCTAGGGATTTGGGAAGAGCCCATGTCTCACATCCATGGAAGCCTATAGCTACTGTGATGGGATTCTCATACTTGATTGGGAACATTAGGGACCACGAGGAAGATGAGTTTCGGTGAAGAGATACGAAGAGGCTGCGGAAGTAAGGACATTCTATGAGTGATCTCCATTGTTTGCACACTGATTTGAATCTCGCGATGCTTCTCAGAGGTAACCTTGCGATGATCTCCACCACGATTGACTCTGGGATTGATCTTCTTTTCCTTCCCGATTCCATTGGCTTTTAGTTTAGGGTTTCTTCATTTTGAGCTTTCGTTAGGATGATGGAATGAAATTTAGTCCGGAGAAACCGGTTTAAAATAAGAGTAGACCGAACCGATCGTAACCAAATTTGTCGTTAGCAACTTGTTTATTAAAGGGCTTATTAGCTTAGTAGCCAAATCTGGGATGTATGTTAAGTATATAACATTGATGTTGACATAATGTAGTCTTTGACATTTAGCATTTTTTTTATCCGGTATTATTCTTTCCACTAACAGGTATCCAGTAACATGGTATAAAACTAAATGACGTGTTCGTTAACTGTAGGTGAGTCAAATCACCAAACGTATGAATCGCATAGAGAAACAAGTTAAGTATTTCTGTTCCATTCTACATAGGTCATCCCTTCCATTCCGTTTTTATATTCATATGTTCCATTTCGTTATCTATTAAGTAGGCTTACCACATATAGTATTAGTAGGTGGGTTAAGAATTAGGTTAATCTTTTTCTTTTTCTCACCTTAATCTCTTTCTTTTAGTGTTCCATTTACTTATAAATCCCATAAATTGTCATTTAAAAGACAATTAAGAAAATATAAACACTAGTACATTGGAGATTAACCGTTTTCTTATGGTAAAATGCTATGGAAATATAAACCCCATTTCAAAATGCTATGGACGCTAATCACTAAACAAAAATTAAGAAAATATAAACCCCAATCCATTAACGATTAACCCCCTTATTATGATAATCTTCAAACAGTTTACATATTTCTGTTCCATTATAACTAGATCATCCATTCCATTCCGTTTTTGTATTCATATGTTCCATTCTGTTTTTTTATTAATTAGGATTACTACATACGGTATTAGGAGGTAGGTTAGAAAAGTGACTAGTACATTGTCATTTAAAAAGTTATGGACGCTAATCACTCAACAAAAATTAAGAAAATATAAACCCTAATAATTTGGCGATTAATCCCTTTCTTATGTTAAAATGATATCAAAATATAAACCGCATTTAAAATGATATGGCCGCACAATCCATTAACGATTAACCCCCTTCTTATGATAATCTTCAAACAGTTTACCTATTTCTGTTCCATTATAACTAGATCATCCATTCCATTCCGTTTTTGTATTCATATGTTCCATTCCGTTTTTTTTTATTAATTAGGATTACTACATATGGTATTAGGAGGTAGGTTAGAAAAGTGACTAGTACATTGTCATTTAAAAAGTTATGGATGCTAATCACTAAACAAAAATGAAGAAAATATAAACTCTAATAATTTGGCGATTAACCCCTTTCTTATGTTAAAATGATATCAAAATATAAACCGCATTTAAAATGCTATGGACGCTAATCACTAAACAAAAATTAAGAAAATATAAACCCCAATCCATTGGTGATTAATTCCATTCCATTGTTTAACTATTTCATACAACTGAGTATATTATCCACTATGTTAGATGTGCCATGCTATATCGTTCCATCTATTCCATACTTTTTTTGTTTACCATATCAAATTATATTCCTTTTAATAGTTGGATTAGTAGACAGTAGAGTAACTATCTACAATCATGATGACGTCGGGGAAGAGATATGACGTCTCCATGGAATTAATGTCAAATACTGTGAAACAGCTATTCCATATAAAGGAAGGGGAGGAAGCCACGTAAATTGTTAGGGTTAGTAAATATAATTTAACTCTTCACAAGTAATCTAGTGAATCACTAAACAAAAGGAAGAAAACTATAAACCCTAATCTAAACATAAGGTAATGAAATATAATTTACATTCCATTGTTTAACTATTCCATACAAATGATTATACTATCCAGTATGGTACCTGTGCCATGCTATATCGTTGCATCTATTCCAAACGTTTTTTGTTAACCATATCAAATTTTATTCCTATTACGACTTGGATTAGTAGACAGTAGAATAACCATCTACAATCATGATGACGTCTGGGAACAGATAAGACGTCTCAATGGAATTAATGTCAAATACTGAAAAACGGCTATTCCATATAAAGGAAGGAGAGGAAGCCACGTAAATTGTTAGCGTTAGTAAATATAATTTAGCTCTGCACAGGTAATCTAGTGGTGTAGATTAAAACTTGTGTCTTTAAAACATCTCTTCCATCTAATTACCAACATAAGTCACACTGAAGAACTGGAAAAGAAGAAGAATGAAACAAAAACATAATATAGTACATAATGGTGAACAAAGTAGAACACACTTTATTAATCTTTAAATGAAACGATACATGTTCACTAAACCTTAATCATTAATCCAATGTCAACCCCAATCACTAAACCATACATGGAAATATAAACTCTAATCTAAAGTCAACCCCAATCTTTCATAAACAAAACCCAAATTTCAAAATGCAAATAACATGTTTTTCTATTCTACATGAAAATATAGAATAGAAAAGGTAACAAACAATATAACACGATACATATATATTATTCAAATTTTGAAATGAATATGATTAGAGGGAAGAAGGTAATTGTAACATCCCGAGTTGTGATATACGGAAAGGCTTAAGAGAATTGATTTGACTACCTATGTCACCAAAGTGCACTTACCTTTTCGGGAGCACATCCAGAGAGAACTACAGAGTTAAGCGTGCTTGAGCTGGAGTAGTCAAAGGATGGGTGACCTATCGGGAAGTGATTTGCGATACCGTGTAAGTGAGGCCAAAGCACGAGGAAAGGTCATGTGGTGATTGCAGGGTCAGTAAACATGACTCTAGAGCCTTGGAAAATTAACGGACCGACCGTTGGAACGGGATGGGGCCCACGGGCCGAGAGAGCGGGCGTGGGTGGGCCATTAGCCGTGGGCGGTCGGGGCGTTACAGTAATGCTTCCATCAAATTTAGATTGATTGTAGCGAAAATAAATGAAAATTAACGACATTAGAGAAAAGAGATGGAAGAGACGACATATGAATATCATTCCCATTCAACATCACAATGTTTCTGTTTTATTTGATGTGATACTAAATCATATTCCATTTACATTCAATATACTATTTCTCTTTACAAAATCATATACACACTGATATAAAACACATATATACACGACTACAAAACTTATTTCAAGAGAATATGAAATAACAATAAACATGATTGAACCCTCTAATGTATTCTTGATCACCTCAATTCAACGGAGATTAAAATTGTTGCTAATCCTTCTTTCCAGTGGGTTCAAAACATGTCTCAAATAATCTACTTAGAAGGCAAATCGTCCATGCTAAACTGCAGAACAAAGTAAGAGGGAAACATGGTTATGACAGAGTAATTCATTTTATTTTATATAGCAAATAACCTTTTATATTTCAAACAATATGATTGTTGATAAAGAATTATAGCGCATACATTACAGATCATTCAATTCCATCTGAAGTAGACTAGTTTGTCAAACTATTCCATCACAAATAGAATAGTTTAAACATATAGTTTTTTCTATTCCATCTCAAATAAAATAGGCATGAGAGATTTCACGCAAATAAGTTATCTTAAAGATGCTATTCCATACAACAAACTATAATACTATACTATTTACTATGTATCTCCCTTAAAATGTAAAATTAAGAACAATCGAGGAAACCAATACCCTAAATCAATTGGCAAACTTTGATGCAAAAATCAGATCCAACATGCAGCGGTATCGAGATTATAGATTTACCAATTATAATACCTTAATTCCGACAATCGACCAAATAAATAAAGAAAAATAACAACATATGAAGACATTCAAAGATAAACACCTGAGAACTTACTGTAATTCCAAAGATCTAAGAAGAATCAACTTGGGAAGTTGGAGAGGAAAGATTTGTTACTAACCGCCGCTGCAACTTTAACGCCATACGATGTCGGAGGATAGCACAAGCAAAGAAAAGTACATGATTAGAATGGGAGTTCGAAGGAGATGTCAAATTTTGAGGAGAAGGAGGCGGATGAGGTGACACATAACTGGACTCGTTGTTAGAGACGTTCACTTTCCAGAAATTACTAAGATAAGTGAAAAGGAAGGTGAGGAGGATGATAAGCCACGATTTTCAGTTTTACATCTAATAATTATATCTTTT
>CAKOAT010607376.1:133916-243500 GCA_932364175.1 Eruca vesicaria subsp. sativa
CGTTATTGTGGAAAAAAAAAAAAAAAAAAAAAAAAAACGGCTTCGTTATTATGTTATTTTTTCTTGAGCTCATCAAGTATCATTGACCACAGTTTTTAAGTAAAAGGCCTTTTTTTTGAAACACGGATATTTGATTTTTCGGTTTGCTTTGTTTCGGAGAAATACGTATATCTGATTTTTAAGATATCCAAATTTTTTTTTTGACATTTACAAATATTTACGGATACTTATAAATATCTCATGCACTTTATTTACTACATGTAATTCTATAAAAATAAAAAATTGTTTCTTAAAACAATCTTTTACATAATATAAACAGAAACTAGTTAAATTATTTGTTCCATAAAGTTTTAATATTAATGAATTTTTTTAATAAAACACAACTTTTATAGAAAAATGTAATTTTTATAAAGATTTGATATTCTCTTTTTAATTTAATACTTTTATAAGTAATTTTATCGATAAAATTAATAAAATGATGTATTAAAATAATAATTATATAAAATTAAACATTTAAAACATCATTAAAAATATCCCAGTTGTTTTTGAAATTTTTAACTAAAAAGAAATAGATAATACAAATGATAAAACAAGGGATAACGCACTTTACTCTTATCACACAAACTTTCCGTTAAATTAAAAGGATTTTTTTGTAAAATTAAATTAAAATGATTTTATGTTAAAATTCATTAAACCATGATAAGAAACTTAAAGTTAAAATATAACATTACTTCGGTGGTTATTGGCAAATGAATTCTCATAATTTTTTTTAAAAACATACGATTCATTGTTACTATTTCATAGATTTTAAAAGTCTTAATAGAACCAGTTGGTTTATAAATTATCAAAATTCATTAAAATCACTTATTATTCAAAAAGTTAATTTATTATTGATATTTTACTTCTAACTAAATCTAATGTTACCGTGAGTTGGGTTATATTTATTTTTACTCATAAAAACATAACTTTCAAAACATCATATATATATCCATAAGATTTTCAAAATCCATATGATAAACAAACTGTAAAAAACAAATTATTACCAATATCTGTTGTACCTTCAATATAAACTAGGTGATTCTCCCGTGCTCATGCACGGGTATGAATATTTTATAATAGTAAAATTTTATAATAATTGATTAACATTTACCTTTAATTTTGAATCAATTTATATGTATAATTTATATTAATAAATATTATATTATTCTAATTAGATATATGATTTTGGATATATTATAGTAAGTTTGATTATTTTTCGAATTAGTAGCCGATTTGGTTATCAATTCGGTATATTGGATAATATATATTTTCGAATTCAACTATAATATTTTTATTCTAAATATAATATTTTTTTAATAATTTTCTTATTTTCATTTAAGTTGGTTATTTCTTAGATATGTAAATATATTATAGTTGAACTATGTACAACTTAATATATATTGTACTTAAAATGTATTATAAGCTGAAGTGTTTGATTCAAAATTACATAAATGAATATAACAATAATATTTATAAGTCTCATGCATATATATAAATTTTACAAAAGAACTAAATTACAATTGGTTAATATTTTAGTTTTCTTTTTAATATGTTTTGAGTCATTCTATAATTTATATGTATAAAAGTACTATTATAAATTATATATTCTTATTGTAGTTAGATCTTTAGTTTTGGATATAAGGTAGATTACTCGAGTCATTCATATTATAACTATATTGAGTTAAATATAATTTTAAATTAAAAATGAAGTATAATTAAATTTATTGTAGTGAATCAAATCAAATAAGTTTTATTTATCACTTAAATATATATGCATTTTCATAATATTTATCAAACTATATGTTGATTTCTAAAAAATATTAGAAAATAAAGTGTAACAGGTAAATTTTTGGATGTTCATGAATATATGTATTTTATTACTTTGAAAATATATTTTATGTTATTTAAAATATATATTAAAGAGAATATTACTATTTTGTAAGCTTTCCTTTTTAATAAAATCATATTATATACATAAATTTTTCGTTTTTAATTTTGTTTTAAAAGTTTATAAATTTTTCCTTTTTATCATGTATGTTATTTTGAAAAATTAAATAAAAGTAAATAAAAAATAATAATATTTAAATATAAAAATTCATAAAGGGTATCTATGTAATCAACCATCGCGAGAGTTAACGTAAGTGCGACACGTAAGAAACTGACTTCTCAAATAATGTTATAGAGATTATATAATTTATTACATTTCGTATACTTGCCTTTTAAATGTATAATAATATTAAAAACTAAGTGCAAAAAAAATAATAACAAAAAAAAAACTAAATAACATTTGAACTACTAAACAAACATATGATATGGTTAACAAAAAAAAAATGATATGGTTAACATTGTTAATATAATATTCATATTATCAGATTAACATAGTTTTATATGTATCATTGTTATTTTCCTTTTAACAAGTAAGCATGTTTTACAAAAAAATAAAATAATAATCATGTGAAATGCTTTACAAAAATATACTTCATATATTTACTTTACAAAAAATGATAAAAAGAATAATACAAATTCATGAAATCTGTTCCAATCTAAAAAAGTTATGATCAAATTTTATAAGTCAAGTATATATGTTTTCAAGATCCATGTAACTATTAAAACCAATCAACTTTTAAAATCCACAAACTCCACATAAATTCATCTTCTAATAATACCAAAGTAACGAAACTAAACTATATATCTAGATAAATAAAAGTTGTTATTTGTGTATATATATATTTATTAATATAAAATTGATGAAATTTAATAAGTAAACTTTAATTTTTTTTCTGACCAAAATTTCATTGAATTATATCGAAATTACAAAGTTGAAGTCATACATGACTATAGAAAGTAAATTATTACACGAGCAGATATGTGAGCCATATGCTGAAAAAGGTATAATGAAATAACATTCACGCTTCATTCTGGTCAAGAACGGACTCACTAATGAATAAATATATTCATAGTATATTCGAATACCGTTTTGCTCCAATACGATACTTCAGTCTTTTTTTATTATGAGGCGATTCTTTAATCGTACTAGTAGAACCCATTATGTCTAATACTAGTCCTGAAAGTTCGACTATCTGATATTAATTATTCCATACCAGTGTCCTATCAAATATCATAAACCTTTTCGTAACTCTGATACAAGTCATTAACAATATATTCTTCGTAGCAACAGCCTTGTTGATTCTGCATTCCCGAGTCTTCAAAACTTCATCAAGGAATAATAAAGAGCCTTGATAACCCAGAATAACGCATCGTGTTCTGTCATGATGCCACAAGGCAACATGTGAAAAAGCAGATAAAAGACCAAGGAAAGTGACTCCATTAAGTTTCACCTTGGCTCTCTGCATTTCGTCAAATATTTCATTTGCTCCGTAAGTGTTTATGTAATATGCATGCCCTGGGATCACTGCACTCCACAATCTATCATCACCCTCCTTTCTTTTGCTGGACAAGTGGCTGCTTTGCGCAATGGTACCACATGTAGAATACATCTCGATTTGACCCGAAAAACATTGCAGCAAGAGTGGAAATAACGTCAAGAATATAATTCGCCACAATAATTGTGACCATGTATCATTCCCATACCACAACTGCATCATGTAATCACGAAAAAGCAAAATGGACTCAACCCAAATACGAAAACCGTAGACGCAAACTTCATAATCCTTACTAACTTCAGGAAAGGTACGGATCCCACATACCAAAAAAAACAAAGACGGCTCTTTGACGAAAGCAAAGACTCAATGAACAGCCCACAAACCGTTATCCTCTTCAATGGTGGTGGCCATGACGGTTTTAAAATTCCGTCCAAATGAGAACGGCTCACACAGTTATGCCAAAAGACTGAAGAAATAATGATAAGAACGGAATGGATATGAAGACAATACCCCAACCGTCAATTTTTGGATTAGACGGACAAACACCACTACTAAACCTCCATGTAAAGTAAAGTTGTGTTGGACAAATACACTCCGTGGAGAGAAACACCACATCAAACGCAGAAATCAAAATTACAGCCCAAAGAGGAAGTTTCCATAAACATATCCATGGTAAGATCAAACATAATCCACCACATTCAGTAGAATTGGAAAATCTCCAAAACTTCCATACCATTAACTTCAAGACCATCAACTTATTGTGTAGAAAACAGTGGAAATAATTAAAAACGAAATCTGACGGACAAAGCCGCCTGAGAAAAAAAAACGTTACTTTGTAAAACGTCGCTTTATGAATCGTCTCTCTTGGTTATTCTCATTCTTTTTCACTTGTTATATAAGTAAACTTTAATTAATATTTTGAATTTGTAAGTTTTTAGTTAGATTTATATTTTGTACTTTAAACATATAATTATTATTAAGAAAATATAATTCAATAATCTTAAATTTTAAATGTATCTATACTATTATTTGCGAAGTGATTTTTCGCAACGGAGCTCTCAGGTTAAAAGTTGGAGCGGTTAATATCTATTTTACCCTTAATGAATTTTCTATCTATAACTAATTTGATAATTAAAAACGAAATTTAAAAAATAAAATTAGATTAGTATGTTATTATCTTAGATAACTGAGAATAATTAATATAATAAATTTATAAAAAAAATCAAATCTAAGAAAACGAATTTCAATGATTTTAGATTTATCTTTATTTAAAACTCTTTTATATTGGGTTATAAAATCTATATTAACCTTGAAAAATAATTATATTGGTTAATATATAATTAATTATAAATTAAAAACGAATTTTCTTTATTTGATAATTATCCTTACTAATTTTTTTATATTATGTGATAAAGTCTTTATCAACCTTGAAAAATAATTATATTTATTAATATATAATTAATTTTACCCTTAATGAATTTTTTTAGATATAACTAATTTTATAATTGAAAACGAAATTTAAAAAATAAAATTAGATTAGTATGTTATTATCTTAGATAACTGAGAATAATTAATATAATAAATTTATTTAAAAAATCAAATTTAAGAAAAACAAATTTCAATGATTTTAAGTTTATCTTTATCTAAACCTCTTTAATATCCTTAATGAATAAATTATATGAATTAATTAAATATAAAAACGAATTTAAATTTATTTAATTAGATAAGTTATTTTAAATAATAACAATAAGAGTTATCCAAAATCTAAAAATATATTTTATTTTTAAAAGATAATTCCTATATATATTGTATTGTTAGCCAAAAACTATCTTTTGATAAAATATTTAAAAATTCAAAAGCAAAAAACAAATAATTACATATTAATTAATTAAAATTCTTAATTTTATATAATTGATAAGATAATATTGAATAATTTTTAAGCTAAATAAAAATTTCAAAATGAAAACACAAATAATAATTTATGCTTCTAACTTTTTACTATTAATATATTTACTAACAAATAGTTATAAAAGGCTTAAGCCCGCATGGCGGGCAAAACATCTAGTATATTTAAATACTAAATAAATAGAACTATAAATTTAATAATATATAATTTGTTTGAATTTCTGTATCTATCGAAACCAATTATTTCTACAACAAAAACCACACGTTTTTAAGCATAATTGGTCCAACCGGTTCACCGTTAGTCTGAAACTTGGTCGTCTCATTAGCCCTAATTCCATTGCAGCAAAATATCTGAATCGGTCTCGCGAAGATCAAACCCCCCCTTCGGAAATCACCGGTGAATTCATCTGTTTCTTTTTCGTAGATTTGATATATTCTGTCCTTCCATCAGATTAGGTTTCAATTTAAAGGAGGAATCTTTTTTTTTTCCCTATTTCTAGGGTTTTGCTATCTTCTTCCCCAAACCCCAAAATTGCTGCTGTCAAAGGAGATCCGGTTGAGTTTTCCATTGAAAAAGATTGAAAATTTATGAATTGCTAGGGGTTTCCGCATGAACAGTCAATTAGGGGTTTTATTGCAATTAGAGAGATAAAAACTATGGGCTAATACAATGAATAGAATCAAATTTTATAATTCCTGAGGAGAATGCAAATTGAGAACTATGGATCCGTTGAAGACATTGTTTTTCTTCTTCTTACCAGATGCTTGTTTGGTCTCTAATATGTTTTTCTTGTGTGTTGCAGAACAGAATTAATATTGACTGTAGGGTGCGTTTGAAACCCGTGATGGGTGCTCCAAAGCAGAAATGGACTCAAGAAGAAGAGTCAGCTCTAAAGTCTGGCGTTATCAAGCATGGACCTGGTAAATGGCGCACCATTCTCAAAGACCCTGAGTTTAGTGGAGTCTTGTACCTCCGTTCCAATGTCGATCTTAAGGTCATACTCTTCCTTCTTATACCTTCTTTCAACTATATGATGCTTCCGTGTTTTTAATTGTTATCTCTTTCTTTATCTGATTTGGTTTTGTTTTATTGTGTTGTGGCAGGACAAATGGAGAAATATGAGTGTCATGGCCAATGGGTGGGGATCGCGTGATAAGTCTAGGTTAGCTCTTAAAAGGACGCACTCGCTTCCTAAACAGGATGATAGCTCACTTGCCAATACAAGCTCCTTGCAAAGTGATGAAGACATGGCCGATGCTAAGCATCTTTCCACCACCGGCACTTCTGCTCTGCAACTTCCTACTACTCCTACTCCAAGGAGACCTAATGTAAGGTCAGATATACCATCTATGTCTCCGTTTCTTTTATCGAACAGGAGATTCTTTGTTGCATATGGTAGGTTTTTGACATGGATTATTGGATACATCTCATAATGTAGGGGTTATATGAGTCAAGGTTACATATATGGATCTCTCTATTCACGCTTTTTGTAAACTTTGTTTTAAAATTGTCTTCACTGGTTTGGTACATTTATACTCCTCTTTCAGCTTTCTTGTGGATGTTGTATAGTTTGCATGATTGTCCAGATGCTGATTATCTTAGCACGTGAACTGCTCCGATTTATAATTGTGAAACTATGATGAGGGTCTAAGTGTTCAAAGTCATACTTATACGTAGATGTTTTATATCATTTGAATCCATCGTTATAGGTAAAATTTAAAAATGTTGCAGGCTGGATAGCCTTATAATGGAAGCAATATCTACCATGAAAGAGCTTGGTGGCTCTAGCAAAACAACAATCGGTGCCTACATTGAGGTATTTTTGTTCGTAGTTCCATAGTCATTGTGTACTTGGTACTTATGCTTGCTTTATTCGGTCGTATAGGAACAATATCACGCTCCACCAGACTTCAAACGGTTGCTGTCGACCAAGCTAAAGTACTTGGCAGCTTGTGGTAAACTTATCAAGGTATCATGTGCATTATAGTCTGTGTAAAATCAGTTTACTTCGTGGTTGTTAGTAGAACAGAGACATGCTTCATTAACGGCTGACTTGTGATGTTCTATTGATTTTAATTTTCTCATTTTCAGGTTAAACGCAGGTATAGAATTCCACACTCCACTCCTTTGTCTTCCCACAGGAGAAGACATTTGGGAACATCGTCTGGAAAACAGAGTGGTCTTTCTTTGACTTCACCTAAAACAGAAAGAGATGAAGTGAATATTCAGACAAAGGCTCAGATTGATACAGAATTAGCCAGAATGAAGACTATGAATGCACATGAGGCGCAAGCGGCTGCAGAACAGGCAGTCGAAGAGGCAGAAGCTGCCATGGCGGCGGCTGAAGAAGCTGCAAAGGAAGCAGAGGCAGCAGAAGCCGAAGCAGAAGAAGCTCAAGCTTACGCTGAAGAAGCTTTGAAGACAATGAGAGGAAGAAACAACTGCAAAATGGTAAACACACTCCTTTTTATCACACAACATATGACAAAGAAAAATACTTTTAACTGTCGTATTGAAATTTTGATTCAACAGATGGTCTGTACGTGAGGTGACAGAGAAGAAGAATGTTTTGCAGATGGGGAGAGAAAGTCATGCGTAGAAGTAGTGTTTGTGTCATTGTGTGTTGATGATACTCTACGTGGGAACTCTTTCGTTGTAAGCACTAATCTCAGATGCTACTGCTATTGTTCATACTTTACACTTTACAGCCAAAATAAGTTACAAAAACTGAAAACATAATGCTACAGTCTTTGTTTGGGCAATCAGCGTAGCAACCAATACAAGATAGATTAAAGTCGAAATAACTTCCAATGATTAAGTCAAGATAACTTCTCATTTTTTTTGTTAATTTTATTTTTCAAAACTTCTCATTTTATTATAGTACTTAAGCTTGGGCATAAAAAACCAAAACCTGAAACCCACCCAAAATAATAGTATCGTATTGGGTTGCAGATACAGCAAATACTGTGATACTTCGGCAACTACCAAACGTATATGACTTGTATTAAATTTGCATTCAAATATAATTTACTTGTATTAAATATTTACTTTGTAATTTTAGTTTTCTATAAACAGAACTTTTACTACATCTCTTTCTTTTTAGTTGTCATTTTAAGTTTGTGTATCACAAATTAAAATTAAAAAATCATTTAATTTTACATATTTTCAAAATAAAACACACAATTACCTATACACCTAACCACATTTTATCCAATAAAAAAAAGAAAAGTAGATAAAGTTAATAATTTGCATTGAAATTATAAAACAACACTTATTTTGCAACGAAAATTCTTCTCTAGAAAGACAAATAAAATGGAATGGAGGGAGTAGTAAGCTTGTTTACTAATGAAGCAAAATTTAAAAATATATAATATGTTATGTTGTTTTTTTTTTCATTTTTATGTAAGTAAATTTTTGTTTCATTTGTAAATAACTAATCTATCATTTATATAAGCAAGTGAACAACAATATGGATCAATATGTTTTTATATGATTGTAGTATATAGTGTTAGCATGTTAACTATTTGAAATAATTAAATAAATATTTTTAAAAACATAAGTTGTATCGTTTTTATTCAATTATATATATTTAGCAATTTTATAAGGGATTGATTATTAAAAATTGAATATTTGTACGTAACTATGACATTTAAATTTTTAATATTTTATCTTTATTATTAAACATATGTATTTTTATTATTCATCATATGTTAAATTTACATTTTATTTTAGTATGGATTTTGTATTTGGATTACTAAACATAGTTACATATGATTTTGATTTTACTAAGCTTTTAGTATGGATTTTTGAATTTCGGAAGTGTTTTTTGAAAATACATAAACATACATCTTTTAAAACACTGAAAGAATATCAATTTAAGCTACTAATGGAGAAATTACATATATAATATCATGATATAAGTAACTGAAAGAATATTTTAATTGCTATTATACGAAAACGCATCCACTAAATAATACTGAATTCATTATTTAGTTGTTTTATATAAACGAGAATCACTATACATTTCTGATGATTCAAACTACACACGTTAAAATAATTATGATAAAATGAGATTAACAAATGAAATAATAAATTATGTCTGTATTTACTAAGGACACATACAAAAAGCCATAGCAATTAAAAAATTTGTTCAAATACTCTAATGAAATGGTTTAGTGAAAATATTATGTATGTATCTAGCATATTTAATCTAAAATTGAATATTTAGGATTTCTGGTTTATATTTTATATTTTAGTTTAGGGAATCAAAAAGTTGCAATCTTTAAAGTTGATGTAATAGCTAAAATATTAGGAAATTTCACTTGCGATTTTATGAAAATTTGTATATATTACTTTTTGTAAATTTATTTGTTAATTAAAAATAGAATGGCATTCATTTGTAATTATAGATAAAATTAAAGATTATTTTTAACTTGTACTTCAGTTAATAGATTAGATCATCAGTTCAAACACCATTAAAATAAGTTATCATTCATATGTTTAAAATATTTAATAATAAATTACAGAACAAATTTTTATAAACAATTTTTTATCATGATATAACTACATTTATTACGTAAAATCAAACTCAAAACATGTATACATTAAAAATAATTAGTAATAAAGTAAATATAGCTTTTTAATTTTTTTAATATAATAAAATTATATTTTACTGCATGATAAACTTGAAAACGCTTATGTATATACAAACTATATACAAAATTGTATGGATTATAAGAAATATTTTATGATGTAGAATAAATTTTGGACAGTAAAATATAAATTATTTTGTTATAATATTAATTAGCAAATCAAATAAATTCATTTATAATTCATGGTTAATTATTCATTAAGGTTAACAAAAACTTTATAACATAATATAAATTATTTTTTAGATAATGATAGTTCTCATATTAATGATAATACATATATGGATTTATCTTTGTTTTCAAAAAAATAATATATAAAATTATTGTTTTGATAAAACAATATAAACTTTTTAGGTTTTGATAATTATAATTTTTTATTAATGATCTAACTATATATTAACAAATTTATTATTCATTAATGGTATTAAAGATTTTAGCTACTCTAACTTTTAACGCTAGGACTCTGATGCGAAAAATTATTTCGCAAATAATAGTGTAGATTATATATTAACAAAAATTATTATACATTAAGGGTATTATGACTTTAGCCGCTTTTAACGTGAGAGATCGGATACGAAAAATATTTTATGATGTAAATAATTTTTTGGACAATATAGTATAAATTATTTTGATATAATACTAATTAGTAAATCAAGTAAATTTGCTTTTAATTAATGATTAGTTATATATTAACAAATCTAATGATTCATTAAGGTTAAAAAGACTTTATAACATAATATAAATTATTTTTAGATAATGATAATTTTCATATATATATATATATATATGATATGATAATACATATATGGGTTTATCTTTATTTTAAACATTATTATATAAATAATTATTTTGGTAAAACAATATAATCTTTTTAGTTTTGATACTTATAATATTGTTTTTTTAATAGTTAATTATATATTAACAAATTTAATCATTCATTAAGAGTGTACTAAAGACTTTAGCCACTCTAACTTTATTATCCATTAATTATAAGAGTACTAAAAGTTGCTCCCTCCGTTTCAAATTATATGTCATTATAGAGTAAAATTTTCATTTCAAAATAAGTGTGTAATTGTGTTTTTATTTTAAAAATATGTAAAACTAATTGTTTTCTTAATCTGTGTGCAAAACTCTAGAATGACAACTAAATTGAAACGGATTGAGTATTCAATAAGGGTCGTTTTCCCTTCTGGTCTAGCCTTATCATTGTTCCCAAATTGGTTAGTTCTTCCACACATTACCAGTGGTTTTGAAGAGCCATATGCATTGAACAATATCGACGTCATAGGATGATGTGTAGGAATAAGCACGACTATTTATGATTCATATATAGCCATCGAAATTCCATTTGTCGGCAGCTGTGAATGGAAGAGACCTCGAAGAAAAGTGTGCCTTTCATATTTGAGAAATTATTAGGACATTTGCCATTTTATCAATTAATGTTTATATAGTTTTAATAATTATAAATTTAATTACACAACCAATGAACCAAGGTAATAGTTAGTCTTGAAACGCGTTTGAATCATCGTCCATTGTTGCATGCTTGTATGCATTATATATATATTTCATGTAAAGCGTTTCATCGTTATACAGATGCAGTTGTGTTCTTCCTCTATTCCTTCCTTATTTTCTTTCGTCATTGCTCCTTCCAACGATCTGTACTCAATCACGTAAACAAAATATGTTAACAATTATTGCGTAACAAAAATAAGTTTTTACAGACAACACTCCAAGCATTCCAATCTCTGAAAAAGATGATGGATTCCATAGAGTAGATAGAGTTTGATTCGATGATGTCTTGCGCACAAGAGAAGTCATGTCGGATTAGTAAAGGCATCTTTTACTAATCATCATATATTAAAAACTAATAATGCTCAGTGGAAGGAGAAGTCGTTTAATTAAAGAGAGCTCACGGCAAAACATGTTATGTTTTGTCCACTGCCCTTCATGCACCTCCGTGCTGTTTTATCATCATCGCATCAAATTAAACACAAAATAAACAAAAAAATTCACTCTTTCAAATTAGTTATAAAAAGAATAGCCTCAGTGTGCGTAACAATTCAGATCATTGATTATAAAAACCTCACTGAAATCCGCTAAGATAATTGTTTTTATCCTCATCGGCTATATATATAAAGAAGAAGCGAAAAAATAATGTTAAAAAAATATGATTGTGGTGGTGAGCGTAAAAAGAGATACTCAGACAGCCAAGGGTTGTATCTTCAAGTACTGGGTGAAGAGCCCAGATCTGAAACTCTAGTCCACGAAATTATTCGTTTCATCACCATATCCTCTTTTACGCCCCACGAATCAAATAACATAAAAGCCCTAGTAGTGTTCATTGTAAAACCAAAAATAAAAGAAAGGCTAGAGAAGTATCTTTTGTGTTTTGAATTGGTTGTAGAAGACCAAACCCTATATATACGGACGTAGATGGATTTGACCTTCTGGGATTAGGGTTTTCTTTATCGCATAGCGGCTACATCATCCTCCTTCCTTTTCTTTTAGGGTTTTGTTAATCAGTTTAGCCCAATAATTGAAATTTAGCCTTTTATTATAAAGCCCAATCGAAGCCTATACAATTACATAACAAAAAAAAAGAGGAGGAAAAACTTTGTATTTGGAGGGATCTCAAACCGATTTCACCCCAACAAAAAAAATTAAAAATGATCAATATAAATAAAGAAATTTTAACAGTTTTCTTAAAGAATACAAATAACATTAACTTAACTGATCTAACTTTTAACATGAGATTTTATTAAGATTTTCAAAAAGAAGATATATTGTATTCCCTTATCCATTGTGTAACTTCTTCAATTAAACTGACTTATGGATTACTTGAACTAAAACTAATCTTATTATCTTTAATTTAATATATAAAAATAATACCACGAAGGAATGAATATTTGAAAAAGATATGATATTTATATGTCAGACGCTGATGCGTTTTGTACTGTGCTTTTACAGCTCAAAATAAAAACTTCCTTTTTGGGGCGGTTAAATTAATTGCCTTTTAAAAGTTGTTAAAGCATCTGCCTTTTTTAGTAATGTTTCCTTCTATTACACTGTCACTCTTAGTCATAATATGGAAATAATAAAAAAAATTAACTATTTTATATTATTAGATTAAGCTTAGTATAGAATATTTCGGGATTCAAAGAAAATCTCTTTCTTTTTTTTGATAACTCACATTCCTTTTTTTCTGTCAACGATAACTCACATTCCATATTCCAATTACTTCTAGTAAACGATAACAAGGAAAAGTTACACCGACTGAAATTTCATCTATTATATATATAAGTTAGCACTTCCTTAGCACGAATTCACCAAACCGACATGACAAATCACTCCGAAGATTCTGTCTTAATGGAAAAAAACAGAGAGATGGTTCTACTATTATTTAAAACCCTGAGTCAACTTTCACCCTCAACAAGATCCACCGTTATGGAAGTGCTGGATCCTTACGTGTATGCAAGCCAGAACCGTCCTACTAATGAAGATTATTCGTCGAAAAGAAGACGACTAGAAAAAGAAGAAAAAGAAGATTATTCGTCGAAAAGAAGACGACTAGAAAAAGAAGAAGAAGAAGAAGAAGATTATTCGTCGAAAAGAAGACGACTAGAAAAAGAAGAAGAAGAAGAAGATTATTCGTCGAAAAGAAGACGACTAGAAAAAGAAGAAGAAGAAGAAGAAGATTATTCGTCGAAAAGAAGACGACTAGAAAAAGAAGAAGAAGAAGATTATTCGTCGAAAAGAAGACGACTAGAAAAAGAAGAAGAAGAAGAAGAAGATTATTCGTCGAAAAGAAGACGACTAGAAAAAGAAGAAGAAGAAGAAGAAGATTATTCGTCGAAAAGAAGACGACTAGAAAAAGAAGAAGAGTGTGCCACAGGCACTGTTTGTGTTGAGCCAAGATTACAAAGTAGTGACCAGTCAGTTGATGATGAATATACTTCTTCTCGCTCTTCTAAGACGGTGACACAAGAAGAGTGTGGACAGTGTTCAAGTGAGACTCCTTCTCCCTCTTCTTCTGAGACGGTGGAACAAAGAATCATACTATTCAAGCCACAAGAAGAAGAGTATGAAAACAACGTCGTTTCGACTAATCTAACTTTGGGAAGTAGCACACAGTCATTACCACAGTTTTCTACTAATGAAGGAAATAGAGAACATTCGTCTTGTTCACCGTCTCAAGATGATACCTCTGCTCTCTGTCTCGTCAAGCTATCCGGTGATAGGCCTACGCAAAGGCAACCGCAGAAGTTTGACTCGTACAAGTGTGACGTATGTGGAAAAGAGTTTACTTCGTACCAAGCTTTAGGTGGACACAAGGCTAGCCACCGAGTTAAGCCGCAACAACCACTCGTTGAAAACGCAAACGCAGAAGCTGGAGGAAAAACGCGGCCGAGGATGGCCCCATCTGGTAAAATACACAAGTGTTCTATATGTCACGATGTGTTTCCTACGGGACAAGCTCTCGGTGGACACAAACGTCGTCACTACGAAGGCGTTTTAGGCGGTTACAAACGTAGTCACGACGAGGTAATAGCTGGAGACAAGTCCAGTCCCAATCATCATGAGAGTGATGTAACAAACATGTCGGGTCGAAATCAGAGTTTTGTAGGCGGTCACAAGCATAGTGACGACGAGGTTATAGCGGGAGACAAGTCCTCTCCCAATCATCATGAGAGTATTTTAACAAAAATTTCGGGTGGAAAGAAGAGTTTTGTAGAATTGCCAGATCTTAATGAACTTCCATTGCCTGAGTTTGATGATAACAACGTTGATGAGTTTGAAAGTGCAATCGTAGCGAACAAGACGTTACAACTTTTCCCAAAGGATTAGAAGTGTTGATTTTGTTTTTGCTTTTTTTTTTTTTCATTTTTTTGTTTGTCCAACCTAACATATGATATTGTAGTTTTCGATTTTCACATTTTCTAGTTCTTTTGTATCAATACCATTAAAATATGATTATTTCTTTTTTTTAAGTTTTAATGTTTTTCAAAATTATCTTTAATGATATTAACAAATTTTTATTTTTATTAATGATAATATAGTCTTCTGATTTTTTGACCTAAAAACTATATAATTTGTACAAACAATATCTATCTAATGAATTGTTTAATGGGCTAATCTCTTTCAAAATACCTTTGAATCTTTTTGCAAAAATAATATCTATCAACCTTAATACACGATTTTTTGCGAGTTTATAGAATTTTTATTACATTTTTATCTTAAAACCAAACCGGGTTACATATAAAATCTTCAGTTTTGTTGGTTTGACAACGGGTCCAGATTATATTTCAAAATACTGAATATAATGTTTTATGTGTAATATGTAAATATTGATATATAATCAAAAATACAAATTTATATCATATAGATTTAGATTGTTTCAAAAATATTCTCGCACTTTGAACCAGTAACCGAGTCTCAGATTTTAACGGAAATTTTGGAGGTTTTATAGAATTTTTAAATAACGAATTTAAAAAAAAAATAAACCAGAAAACATATAAAATCATCGGTTTCGTCGGTTTAACAACGGGTCTAGGTCATGTTTCATAACACTGAATATAAAGTTTCATGTGTAATATTTAAATGTCACATTTAATTGTAAATACATATTCAAACATGCAAATTTATATCATACAAATTTGATTTGTTTCGAAAATAATCTCGCTCTTTGAAAGCGTGGATCAAAATGTAGTTTTATTATATAACAGAAAAGAAATTGCACTTTGGTTTGGTACAAATCTCTGGCACACATTCTACATTCTCTTTGCTTTTTTAGAGTGTTGATTGATTCCTTCAACACTTATCGACAAACAGACAACGGGACGTTTTATGATGGCACGGAAAACAAAAACGACAAGACATCTTAACATAAAAAAACGGCAATAAGTCTAGAACTAAAAAAAAGCAGACAAGATCAGTGAGTCACACAACTACTACATCTTTTATATGTACACAAACCAAAGAACCATTAGAATATAAAACTTTTTTGTATACAAAAACTAAAGCTTACTTACTTTTTTAGAGGGCTTTACTACTTGCAATCTTACATGAGAAAAAAACAAACAAACGTAGAACTACCAGAAGCAAGAGAGAGCAAGGAGGATAAAGAGAGAGAGAGAGATGATGGTGATGATAATTAACCCGCGAATCTCACCTTAATCTTGGTTTGAAAACGATAAGGACAGTGATTCGGAAGGAAGGAAAAGGCACACCGTGTTAGCAAATCTGTTCTTGGTGAGAATAGTTGTTGTTGTAGTCAAAAAGAACAAATCTGTTGTGTTGAGGAAGATCAGTTTTTTTTTTCTACAGTTGTTGTTGTGAAGTCAAGCTGCTTGTGATGATTGGTATCCGACTTAGTTGTATTATGTGCGTCTTCATGCTACAATCCGTAACCTGTTTGTTTTGCATTAACCCACAAAATCGATATCAGAATGGAGTAGACTCATTAAAATCTCTAAACAAGAAGAAGAGTAGTTACCTGCATAGATGCTACTCTTGATAAGAAGCCTTGACATCTTTCAAGCAAAACCTTTTCCTTTGCAGTTACATTCACCGCTTCGACCATCACAGAATTCATTTCATCAACCTAGCCATGATTAATAACATTCGCCATCAACATATATAACCTTTGTCCATATAACACAAGGGCTTTGTACTCAGAAAACATCTCTACACTCAAAACAGCATTTTACCTTCAAAGTAAGTGAGAATATGGAAGATGACATAGCTTGCATTACATCGACGGCTGAACTAACAGCATGCTTAAGGTCTTGGATATCAACCTAAGCAATTAACTTTTGTTAACCATTTCGAATTAAGCCAAAAGAAATCATATCAGGGCTGTTATGTCACAGGGGTACTCACCACGGTTTTTCCAACAATTGGCAGACGAAGCGTGCTGGCTTTCAAAGCTTCCGTTGCTCCCGACAAAGAACTTGAGTGATCTCTGTCTAGTAGAGACCATTCTTCTAGATATCCCATCTACAATTTAACAAAAACACGACCGAGTTTGTTACTACTTATACTGAAAATAACATAAATACTATTCTTTCTCTTCATATGCATCACCAATGAGGATGTACCAGTACTACAGTTATCAAAAATAAATAGTCTCATGTTTCCTTGTCAAAGATTCAGAATGTTGTTGTAGGATGATTCTATGCAAGTAAGTATACCAAACTCTAGAGGTGGATATAACAGTTTTACCTAACATCCATAAATAATCAACTAGAGTCCAGATTCATTTGCTAAACTTGTTTCAGTACAATTTCCATTCTGCACTAAATTGAGTTATTATAACCAAAACTTTCTTTTCTTGCTACAGCAAAGAATGAATCACTAAATCCAAATTCCACAGAATATCTATCTTCTAGCTCAAAAATAGAAAGAAACAAATCTTAATCAAGACATTGGCCCCTAAGTATCAAATTCTTACCTGTCCCCTCAGGATAGAAGCCAGTTTCAGTTTCTGCCTTAGCAAAAGCAACTTGATTCGCTTTAATGTAACGCTGTGGCGCAGTTCTGAGATTGATACCCATGCATTCCACAGGTTTTTCTGGCAAAGAGAAACAAATGGTTGATTCACATTCAATGTTATGCCGGCAAAGAAAAAGGGCTTATAACCATGTTCTTGAAAGATCTCAACCAACTATACTTAATATAGACTACTCTTCCACTACTCTAGCTCGGTAAGATTTCACATTCATACTTAATCTCCATCTTTTCATGATTTATCTTGGATGATGACACCTAGGATGAACATAATCTATGAGTCTAATAAATCTTGCACATAAAGATGTAGTGTTCTAAAAATAGGTCTACCTGGGGCGTTTGTTTAGGCGCCCACCTAATTAATAATCTCTTATAAAGTGACTAATTAGATTTCTTGAGCATTGATCCTAAGTATAGTTGAAAAATAATACCTTTTTCTAAATCTGCAACAGTGTCTAAAAGTAAATTCAATCCAGAAGGGACTTAAAAAAAACTCATAAGCCATACCTCTGCATTCAATCTCTGCACCATTAAAGTATACTCAGTCCTCGCATTGACAAACCGCCACTGCAGGTAACGATTATACAAAAGCCTCAACAAATGCGCATCCATAACACGATCCTCCCCAATCTTCCCCCTCCTAACATCAGCAGAGAAGCTAAGAATCGAAGGCGTATTATTGTTGCGGTTATAAGCGTTCATCTGAGCAGAAACCTCATTCCTCACTCGAGAAGGACTCGAAAGCGCTCTAGCTGGAGACGCAGACGAAGTAGTTGTCGCCCAAAGGTTACTCGGCGAAGCCGAACGAATAGCAGAACCTCTTACAGGAGACGCCATACCACGAGGAGACGATGATAAAGGAACAGCGTCGCTACTAGAAAACCTTTTGGAATGACCAAACTTGGAACTGGTTTTCAAACCAGGGCTAGAGGACAAAGGAGAGCCAGGATCCTGCAACCTCCTCAACCTGCTATTAGTCTCTTGCCAGAACCTAGCGGAAGCCATAACATTACGTGGCAAGCTCAACGACTTGGAGATTTCACCGTTAGCGTTAGAGCCATCTTGAACACCGTTAGTGCTACCAGAAGAGACACTATCAGTATCAGAAGCAGTGAAGTCATTATTGTTTGGTAGTCTTCTATCTCCGCTCTCCAAACCTTCCAAATCTAAACTCAACCTTCCATTAATAGAAACTTTAGATCCAAGCTTTCCACAGTCTAAGCTTCTTGAGAGAGGGTTCGGGGGAACGGATCGAGAGGCGCCGGGCCAGAGTTGCTGGTCGACTGGTTTAGAGTTCTCCCTCTGATCTCTCACCGGCGTGGATCTCCGCCGCTCCGGGGTAGGTTTCCGGTGAGAAACGGGCTCCTTCTTTTTGCTAATCGGGAGGGAAAAGGCTTCGCCTTGGAAGGAGACAGACAAGCTCCGGGTGGAGGTGATGAGCATCTTCGTCGCCGCCGACATTTCGGTGGTCGGAGACGGCGAGGGTCGGCGGCGGTCTACGGATTGCGAGCGTTTGGGTAGAAACGACGGCGTTTTGTTGGAGTTGGAAGAGGAGGTAGAGAGTAACGGAGATGGGTAGCGTTTGCTTGGCTTTAGTGAGGAGGAAGAGGAAGAAGAGGAGGATGTTGTTGTTGTCGTTGTCGTTGTTGTGGTTGTTGTTGTGGTGGAGGAGAGGGAGTGAGAAGGAGAAGGAGATAAGTAACGAGAAGGGACTTGTTTGCCTCTGGGTCTTCTTTGTCCGGAGACATTGGTGGGTCGATCTCGAGGTGGGTTTCTTGTGTCTGTGTTGGAGATTGCTGCAGCCACCATTGTCGTTCTTCGTCGTCTTGGTTGATCTCTCTCACATTGCATTCAAGAGATTCGTCTCTGTTTTTTTCTCTCTCTCTCTTTCACAGACTCGCCAAAATCGAAACTTTTTGAGGGGGTTTTGGGTAAATCCAGGGATGTTCGCAGTTCCTGTTGCTTCACAGCCGAAGAAAACGAGAGAGAGAGAGTGATGGGGGAGAGGAATTGAGAGTGGGGTTTGTGGATTTGGGGGAAAACTTCTTCCTTTTTTTCTTTTTTTTGTTTATGTGAGTCTCTTAATATTAGCACAGTGTAGATCCTTTTAATATTGTTATTTTTGGCTTTTTCAGAGGGTTACATCAAACTTTAGAGGCTTCCGTTTGCCTTAAACTAATTTTTTTATTGTTGTTAATTAACTATTTGGTTTGGATGTCTATTCCTTAATTTTGGTCGTTATGAGTTTATCAGAAATTAACATTTCGTTGGGAAGATTCTCATCGTAATATCATAAATTTAAATTGATATATATATATATATATCTATTATTAAATATATGTTTTTTATGTTAATTTTTTATGTTATACAAGATAATAGGATTCTCCAATAGCAACCATAATTTTGTATTATTAGTTTTAATCAATGTTCTAAAAATCGGTCTAGGCGCCGACTAGGCGCCCGCCTAGGCGGCAAATCCCCTCTTACCGAAACGATTTTCTTAAAATCCGATTTATACTATTCAAGTCCGTTTAAACCGTTTTAAATCGGTTTAAATTGCTCTAAAACATTTATAATTAGTTTAAATTAGTATAAATTTGTTAAATTAAGTAATAATGTAGGAAATAATTACAAATATGTGCAATTTATTTTATTTTGTATATCGGATTTTGATAATTTATTAAAATAAAATTATAATTAAACCAAAAAAATTAAATCACTTATATAAATGTAAAATATATATAAAATAAATCAATAATTCGTTAACGCCTAATTCCCGCCTAGGCCCCGAATAATCCGCCTAGGCGCTAGTCCTCTATAGAGCGCCTAGTTTCCGCCTAGCGATTTTTAGAACATTGGTTTTAATAAATGACAAGGAAACTAACCTGATTATTTTCTTGTTAGTTAGTTGAATGATTATTTTGTTCATAGTCAAAATAGAGTATTTATAGAATAAATTTTTTTGGTAAGTTTTGCTTATATTTGTGAATTAAATTCAAAAAAAATTCCGTTGAGTTTTCAATCTTTGTCAGAATATGTGATTTGTTATGGTAAGTGCAACCATTAAGCTAATTAGTCACTATTCATGAATTTGGTGGTTGATTTAGCTATTAACTGCTTTAAACGAATTCACAAAATTACCCAATATTGAGATTGTTTCTTGTAACAATTTGATTAGTCATCACTGAGAAAACGTTTTATTATAAAAAAGAGTTGGTTTATCTTTATGCTTTTTGGAAAGCAAATTGAATATTTGCATGTGCTTAAATAAATACTTTTCTTACAATTGTCATTCAGGATCGCTTTTGGCTCTCTTTTCTTGGCCTTCAAAGTTACCACCGCTAAATAGTTATCATACCTTAACCCACAAATAAATACTAGTAGTAACTTAACAAGACAATATATATATATATATAATTTATTTATAATATGAGTGAATATATTAATAGTTTATTAATTTGGAGGACAATAACCATTAAAGGTGATAATTAAAGACGTGGTCGGTATTATCTAGTTCTTACGTTTCTTATATAATAGTAAGGAATTAAATTCCTCTATATATGTATGCTATATGTCTAATGAAATTTAAAATTTCCGTTTGTTATAAGAAAATAAACAGTATACTATTTTACACGACTTGAAGAGACATTGATGTGAACATATGATTTAGATGCATACCAAATTCTAAAAAAGAAGAAGAAGAACATCCTTAATTTAAAAGAATTACGATTACTCTTGAATGATTTGGTTGTATACCGTCAATATATAGTCAACTAGGTAGAAAAGGATATGTATTCCTAAATCTTATATTAAAGGAAAAAAAAATAAAAGGGTGAATGTGAGATAATATAACCACAAGCAAAGTAATGTATTTTGCTATTAACGTTAATGAAATGTTTAAGAAATTCAAAAGATGTAATGTCACTTTTAGCTTCCATTTATATTTTTTTCTTGCTTTGGAGTGAGTATTAGTTAGTCCATATATAGTCATTTTTGCTTAGAGTCAAAGCTATCTTAAACAACTCTCTTAATCCTAATAATATAACAGTCATAGTTTGTACTCTATCGAACTATTAACATCATATTTTGTTCACATTTTTTATTAACGTTATTTTCTTAATATTCCATTTAAGTAATATGGTGATGTGATAATAATAATGAAATGATCATGTACGTCTCAAACATTTCAATATATATGTTAACAACAAGAATAACATACCGAGGATGCATCATGCGGGTTTAGTAATAAAATGATTAATTAGTTGATAAAATGGTGAACTATGCGTATCTTATTTGATTTTATGAAGTACGTACCTTAATCGATTCGAAAGCGGATACGGCACACACCCAAAACCCCGGGATCATGTTCATGTATACGTTAAAGACGTTAAATATATAAAACTTCCAAAATAATTAAAAGTAAATTGTATTTTAAACTTTATAGTTAAACCACTAACCAAAAATGTAGAATAAGGTGTGGGGATGACATCTCTTTGAATGTTATTAAATTGGAAAAGGAGAAAAGACACTTTAATAAGACCCATCTCTCCCTAACACACAAAACACTATCTAACTACTTTGACAACTTCATTACACTAAAAAAGCAATAACGTGTATGTAATGATTTTCTTTTTACTCGGGTTAAGTTTCCATTGCTTATTTTTCTGTTACTCTATATATGTGTACAACTAGATTGTTTATCTATAATCCATTACTATTTTTAAACCGAAACAATTTATTTTCCCAACTGTACTAAATGAACTTTGTAAAATATTTTTAAACGTCTAGTATCAAGTAATTTGATTTATGTAATTTTTAAAGTATGATAAATCACAGTGACTATTTCCGACATCATTTTATAAATGGAAAAATGTTGGATAGTAGTTGAAATTAAAAAAGATATGTACTCTGTTTTGAAAAAAGAACTTTAAAATATTTATATTAAATTCAAACGTTAGGTCTAATATATAACTACACGCATGTATTTTAGTCGGTGTTTTATTAGCATGCTTAAATGATCCATATACATTACTGTATAGTGTATACAAGGGTTCTTTGGAGTTTGTTAATGCATTACTATTTGTTTATCAGCTAAGTTTCCTAAGATCATGTGACTTGAAGCATACTTCACAGATTATTGACTAATCATATTTGTTTATTCACTCAAGAGACCAATATTAGTTAGCCATCCTTGAGAGTATTTTAAAATGCCAAACCCTTTTGACAAATAATTAATAAATAAATATTAACGATTTAATACTGTCACCTTTCTACTTTCCAGACTTGGAACATCCTTTCCACTTAATCCCAACACATTCTCATTCAAAAGCTTTTTCTTACATTGTATCTTATCTATCCTTTCATTTTATTCCTCTCAGTATAGTTATTGAGATTGTAAACTAAAGTTAAACATGTATTCGTTATTCATTAATACAATAACTTGCGCACGAAGTTTTTTGCATTCCTACCGATTCTCAAGGATTTTACTTTTTTTCTCTTAAGTATAACAATGGTTCCATTTCATTACTGAATAAATTATTGCTAAACAATGTATGTTTGTTTTTGCTAAATACAATGTGTATTTGTTCTTGTGATAATAATATGTTCTCTGTATAGAAAACTCCAGCAAATTATATAGTCTTGAACAAGTAGCTTCCATGACAAGTGTAGTGAGGAAATACAAATTTTAGTTAATCCCCACATAGGATATTCTGTATATTTAGGTACAAGCATAGTTCTTGAGACTACTGCTGCTCAAACTTCAACAGTACTCGACTATTTGAAATATAGGGGTTTGCACAAAACATGATACACATGGAGAGCTGGTGTAAAATATTATAAAATGATTTACTATAATTAAGTAATTATTTAGTGTAGTTATCTAATTATGCGTGCCCTTGAATCAAAACCAAGATGTGATTTAAGTACTTGATTTTTTGGTTGTTCCAAAGTTTCTTAGAGGTAACGTTTCACAAATTGCACGAAAAAGTATTGAAGGCAGGAAAATGGACGAAGGAAGCTATTTGAGCACAAGCTAAATGTTATGTACGAACATTTTATTATCCGTGTAATATATACGAACATTTTATTATCCGTGTAAACACTGGTTTTATACTTACTTAGAACGGTACATTTTACATAATTTATACAACAACAATTTTGTTTAACCATTCTAGTTAGATTTGTAATTTTGGTTGAAGTAGCTGCCTTTTTTTTTATTAAAAGATCAATCCTAAACTTAAAAAATTATGGTAATTTTCAGAAAAAACAGTTATAGTTTAATAGCCAAATAATTTGTATATCTAATTTTAGATAGTTTGAGAATCAAATGAATAACATCTTATATATTAAAATAGAAATCATAACATTGATCCATGTGTGATTTTTTTTTTTAAATGGACCATCACTAGAAACTTAAAATACAAAATAATTTTTAAATATATTCTACTAAATGCAAATACAATAAAATAAAAATATAATAAGAAGTGACAAATACATACGATTTTTAACAATTGATTAATATAACAGGTAAATTATAAAATTATTGTATTTGAAATAGTTATATAAATATTTAAGTATATGATTAACGTTAAATATATACTATTTATGTTCAAAAATATATTTACATATATAAAAGTGAAAACAAATAAGCGTGTCAAAATCTAATTTCAATTAAAAAGGAAGTAAATTAAATAGACAGTAAATTCATAAAATATTAGAAGTCCATAGAAGTTCCATGAAGATCACAACTTTTCTGCTCACACTCTAACTTGCCCCATCTTGCATCCACTCTCTCGCACGGGAACACCAACTTCCCTAAACTGCAGAAAAATAGAATTGCACATATATATCATAAGTTCTAAGCAGTTCCATTTCAGGCCCTCACCTCTTTTGAGCTATCCCCATAAGTTTGAGATGTCCAAGAAACCCATCAATAACATTATTCTTTCAGTTTATACCTTCTATTTACGGTGTTGTGTACATGGCAAAGCCACTGTGAGAATTCTTCCTGAGAGCTAGCTTGTGGGGGATTCGATCTATCATGAACCAAACCAAGAGAGAACGAGTGATCAAAATCAACTACGTTAAGATGCAATGAGCTACGAGATAACATTACCTTAGGATATCTTTGAAGTGATCAGCACATTCTCTACAAGGGTACATTCGGGAAAGTATTGCCATCTACACCGCAAAACAAATGTTCACTATAAGCTTTCACATTAAGAACACTTGGGACTGCAGATTACTGAGAATAACTGGTAGAAACGGTTAAGCTTTTAATATATTTTAGTAGGCGTTTCAAGCTGGAAAATTCTAGCATTACTACCAATTCAAACTTGATCTGATAAACTGATGTTTACAATTCAAATAGGATAATACACTAGGGAAGGAAGAGTTGTACCAGTTCTTTAACATCCTTCTTTTGCTGCCTTGTTGGTTTTTCTGGATACTGATGAGAAAAAAGAAAAGAAAAAGCATCTGATTCAGAATATATACATACCTGAGTTTAACCGATTCATAAACATACATTCTTAAAAACTGCAAAAGGTCAATCCAATGTGATAAGATAAGAAATATGAGAACGACAGAAACTGATCAAGGAACAGGGAGCAACCGAAAACAAGAACCAAAAGTGAATCAAAGAGCACTCTCAGCTATCTTTATGCCCAACCAATACCAAAATTCCACCACTAAGTCTGTTCATACCTCATGTATGAAGGAAAACAAAGGGATGATAAGAATGGTAAAGAGTCACTTATGCGCAAAGGAAGACAGGAAAGCGTTCAACCAAAGTTCAAAACTACGAATAAATTGAGAAAGTCAGTATAAGAAAAACTCAACCTGGGCAGCAAGTGTGTGCAGAAATGTCCAAGTAGCCTTCCCGAGATCCTCTTTAGTCACAGGACCTGTAGACTTGTCCTGAAAGAATATGGAGTAAAGTTACACTTGTTCGTATCAAAAAAAAGCTTTTTGCAATGAAATAAAGATACCCTCTTCAATAAGGGTTTAACTTCAACGGTGAAATCTTTTACAATAAAACCCCAAAAATTGGAACACCATCTTCAAAATCATCACTAGTGAATTACACTTATAGTAGAACACCAATGCGTTACCCTTTCAGAAAGTATCTAACTTTCAACCATAATGTTAAGTGAGAGAGAGATAAGACTCAGAAACGGTTCATTGGGGAATTTCATCGAACAGCTTCGCGGGTGTTTAATAAGCTAATTGAACTCGTATTGGATTCAAAGAAAAGATTCGTACTTTGAGAGGAAGCTTCTGGAGAGTAGAAATATTGGTTGTGACTGGTGCAGAAGAGTCTGATGAGATGGGGTTGTTTTGGATTGTGGATGACGAACGAGGAGTGGTTTTGACGCTGATGAAATTGGAGAGATGAGTTTGCACGCAGTTTGAGAGTTTCTCGAAGGTCTGAAGAAGTGGCTGCCATGGATTCTCTCCCATTTTTGTTTGTTTGTTTGTCGGAGAAAATCACAAGACAAGAGAAGAAAGTAAAAGGTTGGAAGAAAGACCGGAGAGTGGAGACTAGGCATGGGCATCCGGATATTCGGTTCGGTTCCGGATAAGAACCATTCGGTTCCGGGTATATCAGATAAATCATTCTTATACCCAATAGATACTTATGAGATTTCGATTCGGTTTCGGTTCGATTCCAATTCGGTTTCAGTTCGGTTCCGGATACCATTTAATATATAAATCAAATATATATATACAGAATATATTAGTTAATATGTTAATTTAAATGGTCTAGTGTTTATACACTTACATAAAAGTCAATCCAACAAGAGTTCAAATCAATAAAATGTTAATTTTATAAATATTTATCATATTTTAATAAAGAAATACCATATATATTTATAATATAACAGAATAAATAAAACATAATGTGGTCTGGTGGTAAAAATATATTTATTCTTTGTATCTAACCTAGGTTCAAGTGGGCTTCATGTCATTTTATTTGTTTTTTTCGGATATTCGGGTACCCGTACGGTTCTCGGTTCGGTTCCAGTTCTGGTTCGGTTTTTTGGGTATATATATAGGAACCATTCGGATATTTAAGAATTTCGATCTAGTTTCGGTTTTGGGTATTTCGGTATGGTTCCGGTTCGGTTTTTAGGTTCTAGTTTTTTTTGCCCAGACCTAGTGGAGACTGTTGTTTCTTTTATCAATAATTAATAAATTAATTCCAGTGAGAAAAAGTAATATACTTTTGGGAATTATACTAAAACGGAATAGAAAATCTGCCTTTTTTTTTTGGTAAACATATTTTTATCCATTTGTTCTTTCTTTTTTTACCATTTCTATTTCTAAAATTTTCTATAATAAATAGTTATATGAATCAAAATAATAATAATAAAAATATAAACAAGTGATGAAATACATGTATACACAAACTGATATATTTTTTTAATTTTGAAAAACTTGTTAAATCGAGAATTTTAATTATATTCTATGAAAAATAGATTTTATCTTTTACGAAAATGACATGGTAGAAACCATGTTCCACGGTAAACAAGTAATTCTATTTTTTCAGAATCCATAATCTATTTTTATAAAGAACTCTAAATAAGAAGAATGTGATGTCTATTTAATGTAAGAGAATCTACAAAATAACTGACTGCATATTCAAATTCTAAGACTCTTAAAATACATAATCTAGACATATAACACAAAACTCTACTTATAATTAAAGCTGGAAATTTGAGTATCTACCCACGGGCCTGCCCCATTTGACTTGTGGCACGGCAAGTGCGGGCCGAACAATTTGAAAAAAAACTGTTCGCGAATACGGATGCGGGTTATGAGTATTTTATGTGGGATAGGTGCAGGTTGGTGGATTTTAGATCGCGGGTACCCGTTAATCCGCAAAAAAAAATTTAAACAAAAAATGAAAAATGTTTTTGTGAAATTTTTATATTTTTTTTAAAAAGAGGGGATTTAAAAATAATTAATTTTTTAAAATGTATAAAGTTTTAGTTATAAATATATTATTTATACTATTTATTAAATAAATGAAATAATTTTTTTTTCTAAAATATATATAACCCGCGGGTCTTGCGGATAACTCGAAAAATTAAGCGGGGCGGGTGCGGATAAAATTTTATTTGATTGCGGGTTGTGCGGGTCGAATATTTTTGACAAAAGAAATTGCAGCCCGCGAGTTGGCGGGTTTGACCCGCAACCTGGCCCTAGACCTAGAGATGAGAATTTGAGTCTTTACCCGTGGGTCCACCCCATTTGATCCGCGATGTGGAACAGGTTATAAGTATTTTATGAGGGGCGCATGGGGGTTGTGGATTTTGGATTGCGGTACTCGTTAACCTGCAAAAAAAAACTTTAACAAAACGTTTTTTTTGTGAATTTTTATATTTTCTTAGAAAATATGGGAATATTAAGAAAAATAATTAAAAATTGTAAAATATAGAAAATATTAGTTATAAATATATTATTCATATTATTTTTTAAATAAAATAAATAAAATACTTATTTTACAAAATATATATATAACGAGCGGATCCTGCGGATTACCCGCAAAATTAAGCGGGGCGGGTGCCGATAAAATTTTATTTGATTGCGGGTTGTGTAGATTGAATATTTTTACAAAAAAAGAATTGCAACCCGCGGGTTGGCGGATCAAGGGGAGCGGGTTTGACCCGCAACCGAGCTTTACTTATAATAGAATCTGCTTGTAGGAACATGTTATTGTCTCTATGTTGTGTAGAAGATACATTCCACGGGTAAGATAAATAAATTTGGAAAATTTTCAAAAATACTTTATAAAAATTTATAATCTTTGTAGTTGCCTTAAACGTCCTTATAAAAAACCCAAAAATGTCTACTAAAGGTTGGCTTCTTCATCCAACCTAGATTTATCCATTATTTTCTTCTGATTTTCACAAATTTTCATGTATGATGCATATCTATACGACTTGTAATATATGGAAGTTTAAGTGTAACAACATGATGAATGTTTTCGGCTAACGACATAGAGGATAGGTTACAGTTATTGAAATCAAATTCTACTTTCGAAGATTTAAAAAGAATGATGTTGAAGAATTTTAATATGGAAGAAGCTAGGTTAATCGATTTGGAGTTGAGTTATTTACTTACTGAATGGATCAATACATCAACATGTCCACCAGTGATCATTGCAAACGATCGACAACTTGAAAATTTTGTTGGTTTTGTTTGAAACTTTTTTTTCCAATGAATAATATGTTAGTTTTTTATTGAAAAAGTTGCATAAAATTTACAACATTGCTTTTTAAAAAAAACTGACATATCATCATTGACAATGTTTAATGATGATGGTTTCAAACTGTTTTTTTGAAACAAAATCTTGTATTTTTTTGATCAAAAAAAATCTTGTAATTTTTTTATTAAAACTATTTATATAATTTTCTGATTTTTATTTAATTTTAAGAAATTTTTATTTAATCTTCTGTATTGTAATTTATCTTATTTTAAATTTTATTTTAATTCTGCTTTTTTTTTAGTTTTTGTTTAAGTTTATGAATTTTGATTTACCTTTCCGATTTTTCTTTAATTTGTTTTTCTGTTAACTTATTTTTATTTATTTTATTATTTAAATAATTATTTTTGAAAAGAAAATTGACACATCATCCTTTTTACCCTTCTTGTTTGTTTAATTTCCTTAACTTATCATCCCTTATTTATTTCTTTTTAAAACTAATATTATTGTATTTGATAAATTATATTATGTTTAGTTAATGAAAGTAATTTTGGGATTATGAAAATATTTATACTATAGAGATAAAATTATGTTGGTTTCATTTTAAGGTGACAATGAAGCTGATTTTCTGTTATGTTTTAGCATAATTTCCATTATTGTTTTTCATCTGGAATTATATTAGTCATGAAATCAAAGTTTTACAAAAGTTCTACTAGGGAAACAAATCCGGCAGAACAACCGTACATCCAAGCCTCAAATGGTAATGATTTAGCAAACACCAGGGCATTAAAATCAGATTTATGTTGGTTTTGCTATACTAATTGATCTTCATATGTAAGAGGTTGAATTCAAATGACATCAAAGCTGATCCTACTCACCATGGGAAAAAAACTGAAACTAAGCTAGATTTTGTTACCCAAAAGGGTAATAATCCCCGATTTGGTCCATGCATTTCTCAAACCAAATAAACTAGCCGCACGGCCAAAATTGCTTATGCAGAACAAATCCTAGTTAATATATATATATATTCATGCCAAAACATGCATCTTAGCACCAAATTTGGGGTTACATATATCGATTTTACTAGTTCCATCACTAGATAGAGTTTCCGCAGGGGGATATAAAAGAAACAAAAAAGTACCTTCTTCTATATGACCTACCCTTCTTGCTCGGTTGTTCAGCTTCTTGATTTGATGCAAACCTTCATCTTCAACAAATCCCCACGTAATAAACAGTGAGGAATCAACATGAAATTCTCTTGACCGGTTTGACAGCTCACTTGAAGAACCCTCTTCACCTCTTGTGATTCGTAAGTCATACTGTGCCCATCCACAGTGTAGGAGAGATGGTATGAGAATTCTCCTACTTCTGGAGCAGCTGGTGCGATGCAGCTTATAGTAACATTAACACCATACGGCTCCCTGAAACAGTGCACTGTAAACAATAGAGACTTAGTATATTCCTTGATAATTGATATCTTATTGTTGATTTTGATCTGCCCACTGAAGGAAAGTCCACAAGTGAACCTATCTAACGAGCAACTTCTCCGGTGGGTAGAAGTGAAGTGAACGAATAGATCCTTGTATGTGCCAGTGAAATTGCAGCCTGGTGTCGGACAAGAGCAAGGGGAGAAGTTGCATTCCCTCTTATGGGTTGATTCTTTTCCATAAGAGACGTTCTTAGTGCAACCTAGCTCGGCGTTTGGGCATGGGACAAAGGTCGATTCAAGAACATTCTCCATTGCTCTACATCTTTTGTCACCAATGGGGGAAGCACAAGCAGGGCAGTTATTACTCAATTTGGGACAGCAAGAAGAGCAAGCTAAGTGTCCATTATCACACTGAAATAAAAACACACAGTAAATGAAAGCTTCCAGTAAAATGTCCTAACTGGTAATAAAATAATAAGGTCTTTGCCAAACTATAGCCTCTTTGTCTCTTCTCGTCCGACAAAGAACACAAAAATTAATCTTAACTGGTAATACTAATAACATAGTAAGGGTTTGCCAAACTATAGTGTCGTTACTACTCTTTGTCGCTTCTCGTTCCGACAAAGAAAACAAAAGTGGCGGTTCAAAGATAAAGCATTTGTCCTTTTTAATTACAATTCATTATCTATTTTCCAAAAAAAAAATAGAGTTATCCAAATAGAAACTCTCTGAGACAAAACCTGGAAGATGGGAATTGACAATGGTTCGTAGCAAATGGGACAGTCGAGAAGATCTGAGTCGAACAGCATCAGCGAGCGTTTCTTCGCTCCGTCGCCGCCAGAAGATACCGAAGAGCGTTGTCTCTTTATCGAGAGAGTACTACTACTCGACCCATTTACTTCGCCTGAAGCTTCTGAAATCAAGGCAGCCATGTCGAAGAGATGGCTAAACCCTAATTCTCGTTTTCGCTTCTCCCCCAAATTAATCTTTCAGGCTCTGGTTTTTTTTTTCTTTTTCAAATTAGCTATAAGGTTACGTGTATTGTTTTCTCTTTAATTAAATTTAAAACCCTCCCTATACATTAAAAGAGAAGTCACGTTGACATGTCACACTCATACATGCCTTCTCAGAATAATTCTTTTAATCTGATTGGTTGATTTATTTTAATTTTCTTTTTTATTTATTTTTTGTTCGGCATGCAAATTTAAAATCCCCCTATACATTAAAAGAGAAGTCACTTTGACACGTGGCACTCATACATGCCTTCTCAGAGTAATTCTTTTAATCTGATTGGTTGATTTATTTTAATTTTCTTTTTTATTTATTTTTTGTTCGGCGTGCAAATGGTATGAGAATCGTATCTCTAAAATTTTGTTAGGTTATTTACTTTCCTTACATTATATTCGATAACTTGCGTAAGAAGTTGGAAATTAAATGCCAAATATGTCAATCTCATACCATTAGGAAAGATTGACAATATATATACGATGTCCTAATGTCTGTAAACCGAAAACAAGTCTTAAAAACATCTATGGCAATGGTTAAAGCTACCAAAAATCGAGTGTCTTTCATCAGGGAATTGAGACCGTGTAAAGATACATGGCGTATTGAGGTTAGGATTCTGCGTTTATGGAGAAACTACAACAGAGATTCCGGAAACACCATCGAAATGGTGTTTGCCGATAAAGAAGTAAGTTCATTACTTGATTCCCTGATGTTAGTTCGATCGTCCTTAATTTTTTTTCACCAAACATCTTTAACTCTCTTCTCATCACCGTGTAGGGGACAAGAATCCATGCTCAAATCGGTGAAGTGCTCATAAAACAATTTGAAGGGAAACTAACCGAAGGCGATGCCAAGGTCATCCACTTATTTAAACTGTACGACGCTACGGGTGATTATCGAACCACCGCGCATCCCTACAAAATTGGATTCTTTCAGACTACTTTTGTTGGACCAGCGGATGACTTCCCAAGTGAAGTTCCGGAGAAGTATCTTGTCAATTACAGTGCAGTCGTTTGGTTGGTGAGTCAATTCGTACTATTGCTTTGTCTTACAATATTTTTAAACCAGCAAATATTTACTTCTTAACTTGATATGTAGATGTTATTGGCCAAGTAGTTAACTTCGGATCTCTTGAAAACAAAGTCATAAAAGGAAAGGATAATTTCAAGCTATTGATTGAGTTAAGGGACCAAAAGTAAGTTTAAATATTTTGCCTTTTCCTTCAAATTATTGGATCAGCTTTTTTTGTTAGATCCATTAACCTTACTGGGCGTTATATGCAGTGATGTCAAGTTGATGTGTACTCTTTGGGGCTGTTATGCTAAACAAGTATATGATTAGAGTATGTTAAACATGTCCACAATGATCATTGCTCTTATCCGGTTTTGTTCCATTAAAGAGTGGAAAGGTATAGTTCCTACACTTATTTTCTTAATTGACTTATCTTAACATCTTGATAAGCTTCGTGCTACCGCATGTGCTTACTCCATATCTAGCGGGTACAATTCAACCCATATTTTGCTCAACCCAACATTGGATTTAATTGCAAATTTTAAAGCTAGGTATGTCTCATTGTATTTTCATCTTACCTTTTTACGAGAAACCAGAGGTCTTATCACATTGTTTTACTGTGCAGTCTCCCCAATGATTCACTTGCTCTTACAAACAACGATAATAGCCAATGGTCCGTTGGTAGTGCTACATCTGTTCGTGCTAGGTTTTTTGTGACTAATGAGAGGCTAACCATAAGGGAGATCATCGATACTGATCTGGTATATTTACTAAACAAGGTTGCGAATCAATATTTGTGCATTTAATAGTTAGAAAAATATTAACTTGACGCATATTTTTAGGTTGGTACTTTTGTCACTCTTGTCACAATTGAAAGCATAGATGCTGATCGTGGGTGGCAATATCTAAGCTGCAAATACCATAACAAAAAAGTCATGCCAACAACCAATGTTGATGCGCTTAGCCGTCCCTTGTTCTTCTGCACTACATGCGATAAGGAACACATTGAGGTCATTTCAAGGTAAAGTATTCATAAATGATTGTTGCTGAGTTACTGAATGTGCTTTTAGAGCTAGGGTTCACTCTGTGACATATAAAGCTTAGGTATCATGTTTAGTTTGATGTTTGTTTTCAGGTTCAAATTAATTGCCAACGTTAAGGACGATTCAGGTGAGGCAAAGTTTCTTTTGTTTGACGCCAATGCTCAACTTATTGTGCGTCATCCTGGCGCTGACCTCTATGATGAGGTAGTTTTGATTCATTAATATCAGTCGACATTATGTGATTGTATAGTTATCTTTACTGTAACCGAGTATATATGATCGTAGAATGAAGATCCCGACGTCTTACCTGAAGCGGTTACCGACCTTTGTGGCAAGCGATTCCTTTTTGAGATATCAGTTGATGCTGACAACATCAAGGGAAAGAGCTCTCAGTATGTCGTTCGATTGGCTACTGAAGACCGTGAAATGATTGAGGAATTTGCTGCTTTACATTCTAAACCAGATTTATTAAAACAAATGATTTCATTGCCACAGAAGCTAAATACTAAATGATTATCATGAGGGTTTAACTGCATAGATTTATGACTTTGGTCCTAATGTTGCAGAACTCGGATGTTATTTCCTTTGGTTCTGGTGAGTTTTCAGTTACTCCTTTGTCTAAAAGAAAAATCCAAGAAGATCAAAAAGATCATGACACAAGCCTTGAGGATCAACACTCCGTCAGCAAGAAACCATCCCAGAAGAAAATCAAGGGCGAGTGATCCGTTGAATATTTAAAAATACTTGTTTTTCTTATTATTGTTATGGCTTTGTCGCTGAGAGTACTTCTGTTGTCATTTCTTAATTTTGGTTAAAGAACCTTTCTGTTTTGGATTTTTGTTATATTTTATAAACTTCTATTTGTTCTTCACTAAACCATGTTAGGTGAAGTGCATTATTCATGATTTTAAATTTCTTCGGAAAACCGATGTTTAAAGTGTTTTCCGTGGATGATTGGACTTCGAAAATGTGGAAAGTTATAATAAAGCGCAAATAAATCATGAAGATTAATTAGCTCCAGAGAATCAGAGTGTAGAGATTTTCAAATAGGAAGATAGTTGCTTGCAGAATTCAATAGTAGATAAAAGTAGTCTAATATCGTTTTTATTTTATTATGAAAAGAAATAAATGGGTAAGAACTCAATTTGAATAATCTGTCTCATATGCCTATTTCAAGAGGGTAGATTATATTTCCACCTCAAAATCACATTTATTAAAGTTGATCTATTAATCAAACATATTCAAACCTAAAAAAGGATATGAAGACTAAATCCTACGTAAATTAGGAACAATGGTAAGGCAAAGCAGCTAAATAAATACAAATGTATATCATGAGAAGGTGATGTTTCATGCCTTTGCCAATATCGGAATATTGAATATATTACTTGACCACTACTCATTTTCCCTAATCTTATGCATTTGAGTATATTATACCTCATGAAAAATGGAAATAATATACCTTTGCCAATATCGGAATATTGAATATATTACTTGGCCACTACTCATTTTCCTTAATCTTATGCATTTGAGTATATTATACCTCATGAAAAATGGAAATAATACTAAATGATTGTCTTTCCTTAATTAAATTAAATTTTTCGGCTGGTGGCTGCATAAGATTAAAAATCATTAATATTGGAATATTGAATAAATTACTTGACCACTACTCATTTTCCTTAATCTTATGCATTTGAGTATATTATACCTCATGAAAAATGGAAATAATACTAAATGATTGTCTTTCCTTTTTTAAATTAAATATTTCGGTATATGGCTGCATAAAATTAAAAATCATTAATATCGGAATATTGAATATATTACTTGACCACTACTCATTTTCCTTAATCTTATGCATTTGAGTGTATTATACCTCATGAAAAATGGAAATAATACTAAATGATTGTCTTTCCTTTTGAAATAAAATATTATATTATATTATAGAATTAAAATATTATACTTGACAATTACTCAATTAAAATATTATACTTGACAACTACTCATGTCCTTATTCTTAGCAAATATAATTTTAAACGATTATAAGGAGAGTAATTAACCCAACCGAATTATAATTCTATATAGTCTTTCCTTTTCGCTCAATCCTACGTATATAGCTTCTTAATACCTAGGTTTCTTAAGGTTTCTCTAATAGTTGACCTACTATATATAAGCTTAATATAACAGATTAGTAAAGTTAAGTTGAAGATTAATAACAAATTAGTGAAATTAAGTTGAAGATTAATTGTAATATAGACTGATAATTGTGGACATGAAGACTTCGCATAAGACTGATTTGGTGGATCAAAAACATTTTTGTTATCTTCATAATATGAGCCCTAATATTAATTCGTTAGTGGATTTATTTTAGCAAGGGCCCTAATATTATGGATTGTACACATACATCTACATAAATTCGAAGGAAATAGTTTTCAAAAAAGGAATACGATTAGTTTTTTATAGGAATACAATTACTTTTTTTACGGGAATCCACTAATTATTTTTCACACGCAACAATTATTATTAGGGTAAAAAGGTGTCAACTCAACCGTCGAAAATCTAGAAGTATCTTTTATGTAGTATATATATAGTGTTGCGCATATCTCTTCTACCAAATCCAGTAGATCTCTTTCTCTCCTTTTATTTCAAGAAAAACAGAAGATCTTTGTAAGAAATTTTGTTTACGTTTAGATTTGGTTCCTTTTTCGTTTTTTTAACTATCTTTCATAGATCAAGTATAGACAGTTTATAGTGAAGAGAATAAAATTTGTATTCCCTGGAAACGTATTCGATTTCTAGATCTATTTTATATAAAAAACTTTGTTTACATAATCTTTTTATATTTTGTTTAGATAATCTTTTTATATTTTATACTTTGTTTAGATCTAACAGATTTGCGTGTAGATAATCAAGCATATATTTTAACAAGTTTTTTATTAGATGAACATGCATATCACGATCAAGGGATGGCATCCAACCGAGACAGGAACCTCAAGCAACCTATGATTGAAGATTATGGACGATCAATGGGAGAGGCGTACTGGAATGGAATGTATGATAGGATCAAGCATTACCGAGCACTTCTCAAGATGTACAGGGAGTTGCATGATGCCGAGCATGAACGACACAAAGCAGAACTCGAAGTCTATCGCATTGCCGGTAAGTTGGAAGTGATTGAAGATCTCTTCAACGATGACGCGATCATGGAGGTGAAGGAGAAGCTTAAAAGTGAACTTGTACTTGCTGAGGCTAATCTTGCTGATAAGAAGATATCAGTGATGTCATAATATATTGGTAAGTGTAAATCATAAAATATGGGTACTAATCTCACGATATCAGTGACGTGATTTGATTTGGACATCTATCTTCATACAAGATTTTGTTGTCGCTTATCTTAATAACCGAGTTGACAGATAATTACCACCTTGAAATGTATCAGTTCCAAAACTAACCAGCAATCGAATGAGGCAGCATAATTGTGGTTTATCTGGTTGATAATTTTTGTTGCTGGACTCTACCAGGTCCAACAAGAATATAGTATCACCAAAGCATGCTAGATTTACAAAAAGCCTGCTAAATATTATCACAACATAGTTTTCGTTATTGACTATGTCGTTAAACCGCTTCCGAGCGTCCAAAGGTTTTGGGGGCCCATACGTCATGTTTAGTTTGATGAAGTATTCATAAATATAACTATGCTGTCTTTTAAGCCCAATATCATATAACCTACAACCCTAAATTCTTAAATAGCTTTTATCATATAGAAGCTTATTAATGAATTAGTCGTTTTTATCATATAGAAGCTTATCATATAGAAGCTTATCGATGCCTGCATGTCACCATTTATCATATATCAATTAGTCATTTTTTTCCTTAATTTATATTTGTAGGTACCATGAAAGCATCTAAATATCTATGGTCACTTCCTAAGAAGGCATTCTTAAGATACAATTGTTTCTGAATGAATCTTAGGATACAAGCTTGTAAAGTTTGAATAACTTGGCCCAAATAAATAAATTTGTTTAAACCAATCCATTTTAAACTTATTGATTCTTAAGCCCAATAGTCATTTATAACCTACAACCCTAAATTTACTTAAATATTAGAAGTCTATAAATAACCACTTATGTTTCGTTTCCAAAGAAAGAAGATATCGATTACTCTTTTTTGTCCTAAATTCCTGTTCCGGTACCATGCAGCCGTCGAAATATCTATGGTCATTTCCTAAGCAGGTATCCTTATCTCTCGAGATTCATTTTAGTGAGACTGCCAGTTTTAACATCAACTAAACTTATTTTCTGCATGCAGGAATTATTCACATGGGATCAAGATAAAACTTGGTCATCGTTATACCTTAATGTAAGTTTTTTTTTAAATATATTCCTTCGAAGTTGATATTATAGTTTTTATAAATCAACTTCTACGTGAAACTAAACATTATCCTTCCAACTTCTCAGAGATTCAAAAACAACGAGAACAATCAACAGATTAAAGAAAATGTGTGGCATCAATATCACAAGGTCATGACATTTACACACGATCCACGTCTGCAAAAGTTTATGGATTGGATGGACATTCACAATAGCAATTCTGATTGTTCCAATCTCAAATACGCACATCGGCCAGTCATAAGCTATTTTTGCTGGGACCCAAAAGCTATGACATGGAACCCTAAATTTAAGGATTTGAAAAAAATCCTTGGCGACTGATCTCTATAATTTAAAAATATATTTATTTCCTATTGTTATGTCTTTGGAAGACTTTCACATTCTTAATTTACTTATTTTCTTTTTTTTGGGTCAAAGTACCTTTGTTTTTGTTTTTTTATTATCAGTTTAAAATTTATTACTCGTCATTATCTAAGGAAATCAAGATACTTTACTTGGACAATACGATAATTAAAATAAACATGAAGATATCTAAATATATTTTATTCACTGAGTAAATATATTTATAAGTTAATTTATTTACTCTAAACGAAATCACCATGTATATTTACTTTCAATAAGGAGATTGGTATAAAAAATCTATATATTGAGAGCAAAATTTGGGTACAATATATGGATCCAACTTACCAACAAGCCTGTATTGAAAGTTTAAAAGGAGGTATGAAATCGGAAACATAGCATAAATTCAAAAATCGTTTAATTCTAATTCTATAATCCTCATGGCTTATAGGATTGGATCCAATTCTTTCATTTTATCCCAAGTCTTCCTATCAAATATGTGAAATTGGATCCAATTCTTTCATTTTATGGACCCAATTTATGGCCCAATTTATGGCCCAATTACATTGCCAAGTGTCGCTTCCCTCTATCATGACAAACCCACCCTTTCGTTTTCCTTTAAATGAGAGAAAGCTTCGACTTCTCTCGAACTATCCAAGAAACTTTTCTCGAGACATCAACCCTATTCACCATGTTTGTGCCTCAAGTTCCATTCCTTACCTACGAAGAACGTCTACATAGAGGCCAACAACTCTTCTCTAGAACTATTCCGGTCATCGGGGGTTATCATCTCCGTCACCTTGGCGATCAAACCGGTAAAAGCTATGGTTTCCTTCGACTTCGTGGCTTTGTAGTTCAAGCTTCTCTAGATCCTACTGATCCATCTTTAAGTGAGGCGTTTAGCATTATAGATAGAATCGGATGGTCATATACTATTATGCATGTCGATAGCTTTTCACAGCGAGCATGTTTTTATTAGGGGACATCTCTTCAACTTTTCCCCTACACTGATCAACCGTTTGATGATGACACCAGACGTTCCACACTCCTATAGATGGAGTGATGTTACTTTGACGGAAGCTATCTCATATCTCACCGGAGGCAGCTGTTCTACATGGAGAGGTTTTAAAAAGACAGATATGGTCGACCCCTTTCAGATTCTGTACCACATTTGTGAGCGAAATTGGCTACCAGGTCCAGATTCTAATGCAATGATCAAAGACCGGCTCAAGCTTCTATACGCTATTGCCAATCGTATTCCAGTGAACTTTGGTTATCTCGTGTATGACCAAGTGATTGAGATGGTCCGTGCAACAGATTCGGACACAGATCTCATTTTCCCCAACCTCATCCACCAGCTACTAACACTTCAGCATGAGGTTCCAAATTTACTAGGAGATGAAGAAACAATCGGAAGAGCTATCCCAATCTATTCATGCTCAGATGACAACATGGAACCAGCGGTATGTATAATGTGTCAAGCAGAAGTATGATCTTTTCTTAGGTGTCTCGGTTAGCATAAATCTAGCTATGGTCTGTAAGCTCAATGTCTTCAACGGAGATGTAGAAGGTTTTTTACTACTGTCAAAGCTGTGTTGATGTGTGAACTTTTGTTAGGTTTCTCGGTTAGGAATCTTGCTTTTGGTTTGTAATCACCATGTTTTAACGTTTTGGTAAGGTATTAATGTCTTAACTTGAATGTGCTTAACGAGACTGCTTTATGAGAATTAGTTGGAGTAACCATCTTTATCAAGTTACAAGTCTCTCATTACATCAGTTAATATCACATTTGTATCTCAGGTTTTCAACTTCATGAACACTGCAAAGACAATGATTTGTATGTCATTGGTTCTACACTTAAAACTCTAATCAAATTTGCAAACACAAGAAAAGCGCAGCCCCAAATACACATGAGATACACATAGGTTGTTGAGTTTATTTATATAAAAGCCTCAAAATTACTTTGAGATTGTTTATTGGCTATGGTCGAAATGGCAAATGAGTAACGAGTAGAAGATCTTAGAAGATGGCCACAACCTTCTATGACAACACTCATCATTCAGTGATAATAAAATAAAGATACCGTTAAAACACTTTTATAATACAATTTTTGTTTAAAATATCACATATTTTTTTTGTATTATTGTTTGAATATTCTATTTTAAAATATGCACATTAAAACAATTTGTTTAACATACATTCTAACTCTTATGTATATACATTTGCCCACACGTTTTGCTAAAACAAAGTCAAACCGAAAATTTATTTACAAATCATGGTACCAAAGGGGTAATTAATAGATTATAACTCTAACGGTCGATACCATCATTCGATTGCTGCCAAAGGGGTAAATAGATTATAACTCTAACGGTCAGAAACCACATATTTACAAATAATATTTGTATAAGGCTATAATATAGACCATTTTGATCTATTTTTCCAAAAACAAGGCTATTTTAGAACTAGTAGATTATAACTCTTATGATTTTAACATAGTATGTTTTTCTAGGACAGTTGTAAATATTCTATTTGGAACCTGTGTTCGTGTGCAACAAAATCTTCCCATCTCTAAAGGTTATAATCTATTGCCAAATCTTTCTCGAAATTTTTTCATTAAATTACGATACAAAAACAAAAATACAATATAACCTTGTTTGGCCATACACAATATTAAATTTAGGTCATAAAGACTTTGTATGATAAATATTTATGGCCATACAAAATGGTAATGTGTATCTTACACAAAATTACACAACATTGATTCATTCATATATTAATAACACAAACATACCATTACGTTAATAACATTGCATACGAAATCAAGCACACAAGATTACTATCACAAGTAACATAGAAAAACAACTCAGCAGACCGTTGAAGTAGAAGACATCGAGGAAACGGTATTGGTAACACATGAGTTTTTCAGCTAATATCAGTGTAATTTTTCACAAACTGGTATGCCCTTTTGAAGTAGTAACACTCCTTACAAAACTCTTTCATGTCATAACGATTGCATTTTGACCGTGGTGCAAGGTTAACCATGTTTATATAGTAGGCTTGCGGTATAGTAACATCGATATTTTTGAGTGAGATCTTGAGAGTTTCCCAGCATTTATCAGAGGTCGACATTTTCTCACTCCATTGAGTGAATCCAAATACTTTACGCCTTTAAAATAGTGACCTCGGACAAGCATTAACAAACCATAAACATACATACCGTTTTTGTTGTCTCCAAGGGCTGCTAGACGTAGAAGACGAAGACCTTTGTGTTCTTCCTTGTGGACAAAGTATTGTAATAACCCTTCAATGTAGAAAGCTTCGGGGTTATGATTCTCTAAGCAAAGTTCCTTTAACTTTGCATGGTCCTCGAGCATAAGTCGTGGCTCAGCAACAAAGTATCCGAGATCCATGTTTCGGAAATAGTGGATGCGATCTAAGTTCGAGTCACCACTATCCCCGTCGTCGTTGGAGTCCGCGTTCGTATCGTTGGTGTAGGGGGCATCACTCTCGTCGAAGTTGTAATTCTTGACAGAGTTTTCGGAACTCATTTTGTTTTGTTTTTATTTCGACACTCTCACTCTACTGCTTAGTATTGGTTTGAAGATGATAGATGATTGCTTAAATAAGAAAGAGTAGAAGATTATATGAAAACATAAAAGGATTATAAAAAGCAATGTCACAGCTTTATTGGAAGTTTCATCGAATCTATTATTGCATAACCCACTTACTTGAAAAAGCAAAAAACAGAGGAGGACTGAAGAAAGAAGAAGACAAATAGTGCTCGAGGTTTCAATCTATCACTCTATGTAATTTTTGAAAGAAGAATGTTCTTCGATGTGTTAGTAATATTTTGGAGGAATATTTTGGAAGTAGACAAGATAACACTGTGAAAGGTGATAACACACTGATCAAAAACAATAAGTTGCTACCATCTCCATAGATAAAGACAACATTGACATGCGAGACAACAATCACGTACGTACCATATCCATAGATAAAGACAACATTGCCATTCTCTGTAATTGCTTCAGGATCTTAAAACTCTAATCAAATTTGCAAACACATTTTTTAGCTGCCCCAAATACACATGAGGTAACTATGACAGCCTAGATTCTGTGTTATGATCTAAATGTTTATTATTCAAATACACATGTTATTGTAACGATAGCCGGCCCAAATACTCTATCCCTTCAGCTACTTATCATGTGATATATCCTCTGATTTTATTTATTTACTTTACATGTTTGACTCTCTGGATTAATGTCTTTTTCATGGGACTACCACATCTGTATTATAGTAAGATCTTCTTAGGAATGTTTCACACATCGTTTAGTCTGCTTTAAACTCTTTCCTCCCGAGGCTGATGTCGTATCCACTATAATTTTAAGGGGGATATTTACTTGGACAATACGGTACTTCAAATAAACATGAAGATATGTAAATATATGTTTCAGAACTAAGTAAATATATTTTAAAATTAATGTATCATGTAAACAAAATCGAAAATATATAATTACTTTCTCTTATTCGATTGGTATTTTTTTTTGATTAATTGATAACAAAAATATAAAATTCAGAAACCAAAGATGGGTAGAAGATATACGCATAATAATTTAACGGACCCAATTTATGGAACATATAGATGTTTACCTTGATGAACACACTATTAATAGATAAAGCCTGTTGTTATAAAAACACCTACTTCAACCTAAATACTTCATCTAACCTAATTTTCAAAATCTGAATCATAGAGATATGTACTTTCAGCACGGTAGCAGAGCTCGAGCCTTACAAAGAGATATGCCATATTAATGTTCAGATTATCCGTCTGTGGAAAAACTATATCGCATCTAATCGATATACTATTGAGTTGGTGCTATGTGATGCCTTTGTAAGATTTTTTCTTTGTTAGACTTTTCTATACCGTTTCACAGAAATTACAACCTAACCGCCGAGTTCTCCCTTATATAATTGTTTAAATTGCAGGGAGATAAGATCCATGCTTCTATCGCACCATCTTTGGTAGCACCATATGAGGCAAGACTCAAAGAAGGGTTATGGACAACTTTTGAAAAATTTTATGTTGTCCAATCGAGAGGTGCATATCGAATATGTAAACATACATACATGATTGATTTTGTCCGTCATACCCGTTTTTGTGCCTCTGATTTCGTACCAAGCCCACTCACTAGTTTCGAACCAGTTGCTTTCAGAGATATCTTGGATGGTTTGGTCAATAGTGAGTATTTGGTTGGTGAGTATATTAAAACATGTTCTTGATGCAGATTCATTTGGGGTTGTGCTTATTCTGTTAATTAAACATCTATCCGGTTCATTTTTTAACTGATATTTTTCCACTTGTTTCGTAGACGTCATAGGTCAGATAGTTGGAGTCAATAATGTGGAGATTGTTTCTCTCAATGGAAAAGACACTGAGAAGATATCTCCGGAGCTCCAAAATCAATTGTATGCTTTTCAAATTCTAAAAAATTACCAAATCGCTTATTCATATATATGAGATATTTTTTATTGACTTATTTCTTCTCCAGTTCTGATCACCTCACGGTTCATTTGTGGGGTAAATATGCTATATTTGTTGACGATTCTACTAAAAACCTCATCCAGGAGAAGTCTATTATATGTGTTCTGCAATTTGCCAAAATCAGTGATTTCAAAGGTAATCTTCCTGTATAAAACTACTACATTACATCTATCAAATTGAGTATTGTTACTTAACTATTTTGTCTTGCTGACCAACAGATAGTGTATCTACTTCATACGGTGTTACTGACGTTTCCCTCAATCCTGAAATGTTAGAGGTTGAAGGTTTTTTAAAATTGTAAGTGTCTCATAAGTATTTATATACATATTTATTAATATACTTTATTAACAATATATATTATACCGACATGTGAAAATCATAATTTGTTATATATTTTAAAAATATGCAGGATGAACAAAAGAGACCCCCTGATAGCTTTAGTTTCGTCGAAACCATATTTTCTGAGTCCGGATTGTGATGAGTATATATTTTTTGAAGTTATCATTCAGAAATCAATTCTTGAAGTGTTAGAGACTAACCAGGTACATGATATGTTATATATTAACATTGTTTTCTATCTGATTATAAAACTCTTCTCTTTGAATACACAGCGGCAGAGGTGTATTGTTATGTGTACAATTGCTGGAATTGATTATGATATGGGATGGTACTATATGAGTTGCAAAATCTGTGGTCGTAAAGTAGTTTCGTTGCCTAGCGATAAGAACGTATATGGAAATCAAAAGTCTTAATTCAAGAAAAAGTACTCTTGCTTCCAGTGTAAAAACAATCAGCCAGAACTAATGCCAAGGTAATTATAATATTGGAATTATTAGTTTCTATGTGTTTTAGATTCCAGAAACCAGTGATTTCTAAATATACGAGCATCTCATTATTCTAGGTACAATTTACAACTGGTAGTGCTTGACTATACTGCCCACACACAGTTACTTCTGCTTGACAACCTTGCAGAAGAGGTATTAGGGATTCCCTGCGTTGAGTTAATAAATTCATCTGATGACTATGTAATATTTATCAACTTAATATTGACATATCCCAAGCTTTTTTTCCAAACTATGCATATGTGAAGTAACTGAATCTGTTTAACAATTATTTTACTAAATTGATAATAGATCGAGGAACCCCTTCTCGTCCATTATGTTCTCTCTACATTAATTGGTGGAACATATTTCTGTAAGATTGGTATAGAGGAGGGAAATTTCTTGTTCAACTTGAAAACTTTCAAAGTCCTGGAGATAATTCCAGCTACACAGTTTTAGTAATTTCTCGAATTTTGTTGGCAATAGGAATTATATATTTTCTCTTTGTTTCTGGATTTATAGTAATTTGTCGTATTTTCTTTTTGTTATTTTACATCTACTTATTTAGTGTATTTTGGCCTGTAAGAAACGGTCGAAATGTTATACATTCTATCTTCATAGATTATATTTTGTTTGCTCGATCTTTTCAAATCGAGTAAACACATATACACACATAACAATACATAATTCAGATGAAGAGATTACAAAACAAGTCAAGTAAGTTCAGCATCGGACAAAGTAGAACTGCTTGGACAATGAACAAAGTAGCAAATAAGCAAACATACAAACCTATAACTGTGTATCAAAACTAAATCCTACGTAAATAGTTAGGCTACAAAGACGAAAAAAAACAAAGGTATATGATTTTTTTATTATACTTTCACGCCTATGCCGACATCGGAATATTGAATAGATTACTTGACCACAACTCATTTTCCTTAATCTTATGCATTTGAATATATTGTAGACTAAACTATTAAAAATGGAAATAATACTAATGGATTATCTTAAGTTTTTTTAGAAATTTTCCGGTTAGTCTCTTTTCTCACGGATCTTTTCATTCAAGTTAATGATGACATTCCTTTTTGCTTTCTTAATAAAAGATTATAGAATTAAACGATTACTTGAGACCTACTCATGACCTTATTCTTACCCAATATAATTTTTGCGTATATTTTATAGCACCTAGGTTTCTCAGCTTGCTCTTAGAAATACACTTTTATATGCAATCAAACTTTATTCGTTTGAGAGAGGTTACAATCAAGCAAGAACCACTTATTTGATTTGGTGATCTTCTTAGAGTTTTTTCATGTTGTCGTCATTCTATATCAATTAAGTTGCCAAAGAGGTTACAATCTCCACTCTATATGTTCTATATTACGACTATTGCCGTTAGGTTATAAAAAACGATTAAATTCTGGTTTTTTTTTCTTTGTCAATACACAGAATTTTGCAACCAATGGAAAGCATGAAGAAGACAATTTCTGAAATTATTGACTCAAGAACGGTAAATATGTTATTGTCTTAGGGCGGCCAACCATTTATAATTTTGGTTTTATCTAATTCGAATATGATATCACTACATATTTATTGTTATCATTGAAATAAATCAAAATAGGCTGGACAGTACGTCGTTGTTTCCACAATTGAGGCTGTTGATTTGGAAAAATCATGGTACTACACTGCCTGCAATTTTTGCAATAGAAAAATGGTAAGAAAAGGAGATGGTTTTGATGCTATTGACAACCATGTTGAGTTGAATCGTCAGTACAATTGCATTACATGCAAGAAGGATGTTGAACATGTTATTCACTGGTATGGTCATATTAGATTCATCTATCTTGCTACCTTTATAATCACATATTTTTACATGTTCTGAAACTAATTTCAATTTTGTATTTTTTAGTTACTACTTGGTTTTACTTGTATCTGATGAATCAAAAGCAAAAGCCAAGTTTTTGCTTTTCAACAATGCTGCTCAGCAACTCATTAGGAGACATGCTTTTCAGTTAGTCCAAGAGGCTGTTGAGGTATTTCCATGGCTTTTCTAATAAAGGGGGAGTAAGGAATATTACATTATAGAGATTGATTGTGAACCATAATTTTAATTTTTTTTTACAGGAAAATCCACTTATTTTACCTCAATCTCTAACAGATTTAATTGGGAAGAAAGTTTTATTTTGGATCACTATCAGTTCTTATGGTCTGAAAGATCAAAATTCAACATATGTTGTTGATTTAGTGGTTGACGATGCAGAAATAGTTCAACACTTTCATCCACATGTAAGATTTAACTTATATGTGAACTCATATTAAAAATTCGCAGTATATATTCTAACCAACTGCAATATTTTGTGCAGCCACATGTTGTGATTTTTAATGATTATGACTCGGAAGAGGAATTAATTTGAGCTGCTTAATACTCCAAAAGAAAGAGAGAAAGTTGAAGTCCATGCTGCATGTCAAAGTGGATGAATCTCAGTATTTGATTTTTGTATGTTTTCTTTAATTTTTATTTATTTTCCCAGTGTCCCTGTTTTTAGTTTTATACTTATTAGCATCAAATAATTCTCTCATTTGTTTCGTTTATGTTTTCAGCTCCTTTGATCGATTATTGTTTACCCATTATATAAACCATTTATTATGTAACAACTTATTAAATTTCCAAGAAAACTGATACAATTGGAATTTTACACATTTTTAAGTATTTGACTTATCATAAAGCTTTTTCCAGTATAGTACATGTTAAACACTTGCGCAAGTAATAAACTGTAGAATAAGGCAACAGTTTGATAAGGAAATATTATAAATCTTTAAAAGATTTATACATATATTTTAAGTGGCTATCACGTAATGAAGTAGGTTATTTCTCTATTATTAATTTTCAAAACAGAATCCATCCAGAGTAAAAAAAGGAGATTGTAAGAAATTCATAATTGCAAGTGCAAACAATGTAAAAGAAGATACTAAGGATTATATTGTCATAAAGTGTTTTCCAAAAACATTAATTATTATTTTCTTGGCAACACTATAATAATACAATATTATCAATCTTTAAGGATTGTACATATTTGTAAGCTGGCTATCACGTAATGAATTAGGTTAGTTCTCTATTATTAATTTTCGATACAAAATCAATCCGTAATCACTATATTATATTTTGAAAACAGATGTCGGCTTCTACGTTCGATTTCTTCGATTTACTATAACACATAGTTAGTTTATTCAATCCTTATTCTCTCAAGTACATAAGATTCAATATACAGAAAGTGTTTTGTTCTTACTAAAAACACAAGCTTTCAGGTGGATTTGGAAGCATGAAGAGAAGTAATGCATTGTCGACAGACACTGGGAATAAATCACATAAAAAAGCCAAAGAGGGTATGTTGTACTGAAAATAAAAAAAATATCTAATAGTGTTCCAAGGGTTCGTTCTACTGAACAAAAAAAATAATGATCATATTACGTTCTAATGATATGGGTTAATGTGTTCGAGTTGTGAAACGCAGGTACCAATGACAAAGAGAATACAGTTGTGGGGAACAAAACTCATCTATCACAGATGTTTCACCTTCACCAAGTATCCAAAATCATTTTAGGGTGCCATTCCAGAATGTCACGAATCAAGTATTTTGATCCATTATTCAACGCCCATCACAGTCTAATCCTTCAAACTTCGTTGAAAATTCATCGACACATACTGTCCCAATTAAGTTGTGTTTTTCAAAGTTTTAAACATGCGACACAGAGAGCAAGAGTTGCAAGAAAGGAAATCCTGGATAACAGAAGAACAATAGGCATTACTACCTCAAATACAGGTAAGTCTCCTTAGAGCTTTCATTTTCCCCATGTTTATTTTTATTAATCTCTTGACAATAAGAACTTAACTGACCAATTTATTTTCATTACATTGAAGGAGTTACAAGGATTTTCAAGCCAACAAAGCCATCACTTGTACCAAATTCGAGTATAATTTCATTACAATCAATAGAAATCACAAATTTAGGAGGAATTACTGGAAAAACCCTTTTCACAATTACCTTCCTTATTTATCTGTTCATTTTACTTATGTCTGCAGGCCCCCATTCTGAAACGCAAAGTTCACATACCACTGTAATTTTGACTGGTTCTGGAAACGGCCCGCACCCTGCGAGTAATAGCATAGGTAAGTCATAACGGGAGTGTATTTTTTTGGTATCACTTTGTATTAGGGATCATAAAGAAGTAGTTAAGACTAATCATTAGGGAGACCGCGCAATTACAAGTTACGTATAAAACATAATGTCATCTTTTTAGGTAGAATTGGTAACCAAGAAGGATCTCAACGGAGTACCAACATTTCAGCTAGGAAACGAAAGACTCTTGGATCACCTCCATCGGTGAATTCAAAGAGAAGACAAACGAAAGGTAACAACGGTTCTTACTAATTTAGCGTATAGTTATTCTATTCTGTTATTCAGTAAAGTGAGACTAATTTTACTCTGGCAAATATTAACAGCAAGGCAAGGTCACAACATGACAGGACAATCAAATCCGACTCTTCCAAGACTGTTTCTAACATATGAAAATCCTGAAGGTATTTTTATCCTCTGTTATAATTGTAGTAATATTATGACTCACTAAAGGTAAATAGTAATATATAATCATAGTTATTATTCTGCTCGTCTGCTCTAGACTTCTGTTTATATGTTTATCATTTTATTTTTCAGCTATGCAAAGTCCATTACAGCAAGCCAAAACAAATGTATTCGTTCCTCCACCAAGGTTCATCGTGGAGGACCATCCTGAAGGTAAAATGTATTTTCCATTTATATACATGAGACAGAAACTTATATTCATTGATCATATGTTTTGACTATGTCATACAAATTTTCACGCAGCTTACAATAATCGATATGAAATGGACAGTGAGTCTGAAAGTGAAAATGAAGATGACGAGAATCAAACTTACACTAACTATCCAGCTGGAGAGTCTTTGATAAACTCATCACCACAACATATCGCAGAACAAACGAATCATACCGTTACATCGCCTATTATCAGCGGGATACAGAAAAACGGTAATCACGTTGTTCTCAAATTTAAATATTTATTCTTATTGTAACAATATATTTATTTAAAATAAATGAGTTCTCATTTAATATAAAATAAATAGTTCAATACATTTTATAAATTAATATTCAAGCTTATTTAAATATACCATAATCTCTTATAATAGTTTAAAAAATCTGCTAAGCCTATATAAATAATTTTTCATTAACATATTGTGATCGTTAATGATGATATGTTCTTAAACAGGTTATTATGACGACGGAGATCCAGTTTGGAATTGTAAACATTGTCAAGCATATATGTGGTATGGTGAAAGAATTGGAAAACGCCGTCGTAGTAAAAATTCTGTCTTCACAATGTGCTGTAAAAGTGGTAAAGTTGTGCTTCCACGGCTCGCGAATCCTCCAATGGAGTTAATGACTTTGTTATGCAAGGGAGACGAGTTAAGCAAACATTTTCGAGAGTTCATACGAGCTTACAATATGATGTTCTCTTTCACATCTCTTGGGGGCAAGATTGATCATTCTATTAACAATGGTCGTGGACCATTTGTGTTCCGAATGTCCGGTGAGAACTATCATCGTATTGGTGATATAGTCCCCGAGCCTGGACAAGCTCCCAAATTTTCGCAGCTGTATATCATTGATACTTTGAATGAGATCAGAAATAGACTTGAAGCTTATGCCGGGTATGTTTGAATAATTTCTATCAACTTAATATGTCGATATATATTGTTCAGACTGCAGTATGGTCTATGTTTTGTCAACTTATATTTAAAAAAAAAAACCTTTTGTTGCAGGTCTGACAGAGCTGCTACTAAGAAACTAAGAGAACCACTTGTTCTTCTTCTGAAGAATATGTTAGATCAATGTAACCCTCATGTTAAGGCCTTTAGGTCTGCAAGAGACAGATTCGATGTGGAAGGAACTACAGGTTATAGGATGAGGTTGATTGAGAGTCGACAATCTGATGGACGAACCCATAATCTTCCGACTGCAAATGAAGTGGCAGCTTTGATACCTGGAGATTTCGTTTTAAATATGAAACCTCGAGATATTGTTCAAGAGAGTACAACTGGAAAGTTGCAAAGGATAAGTGAATTACATCCGGCTTATTTGCCTCTGCAATATCCACTATTGTTTCCATATGGAGAGGATGACTTTCGATTAAATATTCCTATTGGTTTTGATGACAGCACTGCGAGAAAACACAAGAATGTAACTATGCGTGAGTACTTTGCATTTCGGATTTTAGAGAGGAGGTGGGAAGCACCTACAATTACAAGATCAGGCAAATTGTTTCATCAGTTCCTTGTGGACGCCTACACAATGATAGAATCGAGTAGACTGCGTTACTTGTGGCTGAATCAGAAAAAACTCCGGTCTAGCAGTTACAATGCAATCCAGAAAGCAGCTCAAAGAGGTGGAGCTAAGATGGCTGAGCAAGGGAGCCGAATTTTCATTCCAACAACTTTCACTGGAGGAAAAAGGTATCTGAAGTAGCACTACTATGATGCCATGGCTATGTGCAAGTATCATGGATTTCCAGATCTTTTCATCACTTTTACGTGCAATCCAAAATGGCCTGATGTTACAAGGTATCTGAAAAAATATAACCTGACCACCGAAGACAGGCCTGAAATATTGTGTAGAGTTTTTAAGATGAAACTTGATAATCTTGTCGGCGAGTTGACAAAAAAAACGGCTCCTTATTTGGCCCTAGTGCTGCAGGTAAATCTCCTTACATATGTTATCCGTATAAATATATATTAATTATTTTTTTCAAACAGATACTTTATATAGTATATTTGTTGATTAAAAATTGTCTGAAACTATTTTTTTTTATTTTGTTAGTAATGTACACGATTGAGTTTCAGAAAAGAGGAATGTCACACGCTCATATTCTTGTTTTCATTGAAAAAGGATCTAAATTTCCAACAGCCGATGATGTAGATAAGATTATTTCTGCTGAAATACCAGACAAGACAGTAGATCCAGACCTGTATGAAATCGTTGGGGATTGTATGATGCATGGTCCTTGCGGATCAGCAAAGAAGGATAATGTATGTATGGTTAATGGTAAATGTTCTAAGATGTTTCCAAAACCTCACAACATGAGGACGTCGATTGACGCAAATGGATTTCCAGCTTACATGCGTGGCATTGATGGTCGGTTCATTGAGAAATATGGAATCAGACTAGACAATGGATATGTTGTACCATACAACAGAGACCTCATGCTCCGATATCGCGCGCATATGAATGCCGAGTGGTGCGTCCAAACACGAGATGTTAAGTATCTTTTCAAATATATTCATAAGGGGCCTGATTATGCTTCAGCTGCAATGGATATGGAAGATGAAGATAGCGTCATTGACGAATTTAAAACATATTACGACTGCAGGTATTTTTAGTGTTAAAAAATCGTTTTAGTTTTTTTGCCATTTTTATAATATATAAATTTCCCTCTTTTTTTTAAAGTTAATAACTTCATAAATGAATATATAACATAATTAATAAACAGATTATTAAATACCGATTTAGGCTTGAAAATAAATTTATTAAAATGGCTTACGTGATAGTAATATGGCTTATGTATACCTTAATATATAGTAAAATTGCTTATAATATTGACCATTGAATAACCCGGAAACTAAATGTTGTACGCCATTATTATCTATTATATATTTTACTATATTTTTAATTTAATTGAAGAGTTCATGAATGAATAAATACATTATTAATACACAGAGTTTATTGTGTTTTGCATTTTAAGGTATACGTTCATCTTTACTAATTTTTGTTTCCGTATTTCTTAATTAGATATATTACGGCATGCGAGTCGTCTTGGAGGATTCTTGCTTTTCCTACACATTTCCGCACTACTTCAGTTGAGAAACTTGGATTTCATCTTCCGGATCAGGAGCTGGTGTTTTTTTATGAAGATGAACCTATTGAAAGTATTCTCAACAAAAAGACTGTCAACCAATCCATGTTTTTGGCCTGGTTCATAGCAAACAAAAAATATCCAGAGGCAAGAGAGTTGACATATGCTGAATTCCCGACTAAATTTGTCTGGAAATCAGCTACGAGAGAATGGGTACCACGGAAACGAGGCTTTGCGATAGGGAGGATTGCGCATATACATCTGTCAGGTGATGAGCTACATTTTTTAAGAGTATTGCTAAATTGGGTAAGAGATCCGACATCATACGAGGATATAAAAACAGTTGATGGTATTTTATATCCTACATACGAAGATGCTTGCTATGTGTTGGGATTGATGGATGATGACAAGGAATTCATTGAAGCTATCAAAGAGGCCACTGACAATAGTTCTGCCACGTATGCCAGGAAGCTTTTTGCGAGAATGTTGGTATCCAAAACGTTATCTCAGCCTCATGTTGTGTGGGAAGCTACTTGGGAGTATCTCACCGAAGATATCCTTTACAAGAAGCGCCGAGAANGATGGATGATGACAAGGAATTCATTGAAGCTATCAAAGAGGCCACTGACAATAGTTCTGCCACGTATGCCAGGAAGCTTTTTGCGAGAATGTTGGTATCCAAAACGTTATCTCAGCCTCATGTTGTGTGGGAAGCTACTTGGGAGTATCTCACCGAAGATATCCTTTACAAGAAGCGCCGAGAAACTGGACGACCTGGTGAGTTTTGTCTTACTAAATTTAGTTATTTGAAATTCTCTATGTGATCTAATAAAATTATAAAACCTGCAGATATGATCTTGAGCGTAGAGCAAATCAAAAATATTGCTCTTACTGAGATCGAAAATCATTTGCTCAGCAATGGTCGTAGCCTCAAAAAATGGCCCCATATGCCAAAGCCAGAAGATTTTGCCTGTTACAACGGCAATCACCTTATAGATGATGAGCTTAAATATGTTGTGGAAGATCAGCTAAAGGAAAATGAAAGACTTATAGCGATGATAACAGATGAGCAAATAGTCGTATATAACCAGATTCTGGATGCAGTTTTGAATGATAGCGGTGGAGTGTTCTTTCTTTATGGTTATGGAGGCACAGGAAAAACCTTCATATACAGAGCACTCTCATCAGCGATCCGATCTAGAGGTATGATTGTTTTAAATACCACATCCAGTGGAATTACTGCACTGTTGTTGGAAGGAGGTAGAACCGCACATTCCAGATTTGGTATTCCGATAGATGCTGACGAATTCAGTACCTGCAAAAAATGAAACCAGAATCAGATCGTGCAGAATTAGTTAAAGCGGCAAAGTTAATTGTATGGGATGAGGCGCCTATGATGAGCAAACACTGTTTCGAGACGTTGGATCGCAGTATGCGTGATATTATAAGATCTTCTGAAGACAAACCTTTTGGAGGTAAAGTTGTTGTTTTTGGTGGAGATTTTAGACAGATTTTACCGGTTATACGTGGGGGTGGTAGAGCAGAGACGGTTTTGGCGGCTCTTAATTCGTCGTATCTTTGGGAGCACTGCAAAGTTTTGAAGCTAACAAAAAACATGAGATTGCTCGCTGGTCTTACTGATGATGCAGCAAAAGAGGTTCAATCCTTCTCAAACTGGATTTTGAATATTGGAGATGGAAAAATAAATTTGCCTAACGACGGTCAAGTTGAGATTGACATCCCTTCTGATTTGCTGATTAAAAATAATGGAGAAGATCCTATTGATACTATGGCAAAAGAGGTTTATGGACAAGCTTTTCAAACCTCAACAAATAAGGATTTATATAGACATCGAGCCATTCTTACTCCCGCTAATGATGAAGTGGATAAAATAAATGATTACATGCTTTCGCAGTTGCCAGGTAACATGCTGAATCATTTACTCTTATGTTTCACTAGCAATGAAACAGTGTTACATATAATTTCAGGTGAAGAGAAGGTTTACCTTAGCTCAGACAGTATTATCCCATCCGATGTTGACATAGAAGAAACTGTAGTATATCCTGTAGAGTTTTTGAACAGTGTTAAAGTGGCTGGACTGCCTAGACATTGTTTGAAGCTCAAGGTGGGTGCTCCTATTATGTGTCTCCGTAACATTGATGTTGCTGATGGCTTATGTAATGGTACTAGNTCAGTTACTGCCCCATGTGATAGAAGGTAGAATTATAACCGGAAACAATATTGCGGGTGACAAGGTTTGGATCTCTAGAATGTTTGTCACACCACCTGACACAAAGTTTCCCTTCAGAATGCGTCGAAGACAGTTTCCTGTTACATTGGCATTCGCGATGACCATCAACAAAAGTCAAGGTCAAACACTGGAAAGTGTTAGTTTGTTCCTGCCTAGGTCAGTATTCTCTCATGGTCATCTCTATGTAGCACTTTCAAGAGTTAAGTCGAGATCGGGATTAAAAATCCTAATAACTGGTAAAGAATCAAAGCAGCAGACCAAAACATTGAATGTTGTCTACAAACAAGTTTTCCCGAATATTCCGTAGTCAGGGTATGTGATTTTAATATACTTTTTTCAAATAATTTTCTTTTTGATATATAAACTTTTACAATTATTTTTTGACAAGATATTGGAAGATGATGAGGTACCAGAGAGATTTTATTTGATTACCATCCATCATTCTGCCTATTTCTATGACGGTATAGAATTTAATATTATTTACAGATACAATAAAATTCAGAAATTATTTTATATCTATCACAGAATGTTATCCGGTCTTAGGGCTTACAAACTAAAATATTTTTTTGCAGGTGTCTAATGGATTTGCTACACCTTTATCGAGATTTTGTACTTCATAAATTTACATTATTTATGGATAATAATTTTAATTTTATTTTGGGAGCTTATTTTGAAATTTATTATATTTTCTTTTAATATGTGTACAGAAATAATTATGAAAATTAAACATAATACTATTATTCACCTAAAAATAAAAATTACAACATATATACAATACAATTCTAATTACAAAGGATAATATAAGATCTGTTACTTCTAAAACTGTACACTATTTATAAGAAGTCTTAGCAAATCCATTAGATGACGAATGCAAATATTTTCGTAAAACACACTAATTATTTTGAGACTTTGCAATTATACATACACACAATAACTGCTTGCACCATGTGTGTTATTTTATACCCTCTCATACAATGTCAAACATTGAGTACCGGCTTTTCTCCATGGTGTAGGGTTTCTCCAAAACTTGGTAGTATGATGATGTACAGTCCGTTACTTCTAAACCGATACACTATTAATTTTTTGAACATACTTATGCCCGCACAGGGTGCGGGCCGGTCACCTATTTAATCTTTAATAGTAGACATCTCAAAGTAAGAGATAGTATTTTAAAAGAAAAAAAAAGATATATGTGAAGTGTTGTATCTTTTTTAAAAAAATTTATCTTTCTTTTCATAATGATGTGTTTTTCATTTTGAGAAAAAATACAACTTTTTATAAAGAAAGTGTCAGTTTATGCTAAAATGCAATAATTTAAAAAATATTGTGAGATTGTACAATCATGTTTCTTATCATCCTAAGAATGATGTTTTATTCTAAATAGAGTCCACCAAAATAACAAATCATTGTATTATTTTAAAAGAAGTTCCAAATAATGTTAACCAATATAATATGTATTTTCCTCTTTATTTTTTCTTAGTTAAAAAAGAAAATCTAAATTAAGATGCATCTTTTCATTCTGGGAAATGCATATTTTCACAGTGAGATGGGTTTTCAAGTTAAAAATGCAAAAATTATAATATGTTGTGAAAATGTGGAAAGATATATGGTATCATCATAAAAATGTGCAAAGATATATCATATCATCATAAAAATGTGTTTTTTCTTGATAAAATGCTATAATGTTTAAGAGATTATGAAAATGTGTAAAGATGATTTCTCTCAAAATCAGTTTTACAGGTAGGGGTGGGACGGATCCGGATATCCGGAAAATTTAAAGTATCCGGGTCTGGATTCGGCTTCGTGTCTTCCGGATATCCGGACTTCAGATATCCGTCTAGATATTGTGATATCCGCGAGTATCCAGATTTGGATTCGGATCCGTAAAAATAATTATTTTTTTAAAAAAATCAAAAATTCTAAAAATTAGACATAAACTAAATATTTAAGCATAATTTATGAATATATATATGAAATATAATATTATTAACATAAAAGTAGAATATTATTAAACTTATTTTATATATAAAAATATCAGATATAATTAATAAAAAATAAAAGTTTAATATATTTTTTAAAATACAGATCCGAATACGGATATACGGACCTAAAAATTAAGATATTCGGATCTGGATTCGGTTTGCACGGATCTGAGATTTTACTATCCGGATTTGGATCCGGGTACCTCCGGATATCCTAATTTCGGAGCGGATCCGGAGCAGATCTCGGATCGAATCCGGATTCCGGATAAAAGTCCCAGTCCTATTTACAGGCTGTTGTCTTTTTTTCAGCTAAGGTTACATGTATTGTTTTTTAATTAATAAAAAAAAAAATAAGAGTTACATGTATTTTTTTTTAAATTAAATTTTATATTAATTAATAAAACAATAATAAAAATAAGAGAGATTAAAATTTTAAATCAGTTTTACACTTATTATTTAATCACTCTGTTTATATTGCTGACAAAAAAATAAGAGATATTTAAATTTTAAATCAGTTTTACACTTATTATTTAATCACTCTGAATAAATTTGGAATCATCTTTTTAATAGATCAGCTATCTTATGACTCCCTTTGATACCTTAAGAACAATATCAATTGATTAGTCAAATCTGATAATTTTTAGAGTTAATTTGTTCAAAATACTAAAAGGTGTTGAATACCTTAAGTTTGGGGAGAAATATTGCTGATGGAGAGAGCAAAAACTGGGGGAAATAGAGTAGGTAGTGCAAATAGGGTATTAATTTTGTGTAGGGAGTGAAAATTCTCTAACTTTTATGTTTAATGTCGGTTTATCTCCTTGTAAATGTAATCCAAAGATGGATTGAGTATTTTTCGTTTGAACGGTTTATCATTTTTTTGTCTACTTCGAAATCATATTTGTTACTCTCGGATTAATCTGTATTGTGTTGCCAAATCTGGTTGTTTGTTAGTTACTACTTCTTTGGTTACTGGGTTACTATACTACTAATTCACAATAACATAGTATAACATGAATTTCTAACAGAGTCAATTTTATGATTCTTTACATGGTTAATGGAATGGACTGTTGCTTTACTATTCTATTTTACATAGAATGGACTCGGACATCTTTTATGAGCGAAATACCTTTGTCCAACTAGGTAATGGTATACATAATAAATTGCCTGGATCTGCATAATATATAATAAAGTTTCTAATTTGGTGGAGTATGTTGGTGTCTTTTTTGTTCTCTGCGTTCTATAGTATGCTTCACTTTGGTTTATTTATCCAATGGTTTTTATGCTTTTCGTTAAAGTTTTCTTTGGTTTGCCGTTTGTATTTTGTTCGTATTATTTTCTTTATTTGGCAGTTCATTTTGTATTGCATCTAATTCATTCTCTTTCTTATTATCTTTCTCAGGTTTATCATGGATGATTTAGGTGAACAAGTAGATTGTTTGAAACCGGATATGAGCCACTTGATTGGGAAAAAAGTTAATAACTATTTTAACTTCTATTTGATTGAGCTGATCAAAACTGTATTACAAGGCAAGTTGACTGCTTTTTAATGTAGTTATTAAGTAAAATAAATATAATATACAAGATATAGTCTTCTATTCTTTAAGTTTTTTATACTATTTCTCTTGAAATAGACAATTTGCTATACATTCAAATTTGATATTTTTTCTCTCTATTATTTTGTGTTGTTGTTTGTAATATGAAACTCATTTCAAGTGAATGTTTGAAAAAAAATTATTATACGGTAATAAATTCCTTTTCCTTCAACTCATATCTTCTATTATATTTCTATTTGTTAAAAGTTTATACTATTATTTTTCACATTGAAAACAACATCTTTATTTATATAGTTTATATTATGTCTTGTACATGAAACAAAATATTAAATATATTCAGATATTAATTAATTTAAAATATTATAGTTTATATTTAGATTTAGGGTTAAGTGATTAAAGTTTAGGTTTTAGTATTTAAGGGTTCAGATTTAGATTTGGAATAAGGTTTAATATTTATAAGTTGTGAATGAATTTGGAATCCTAAACTATTTCAACTATAACTTTTAGACATATTTACGTGTTAAACAAGCGTGTGGTGTAACCATCTCCTTTTTGAGTGCCCCCTGCCATGCAGGTTTGGGCTTTATCGAACTATCCGTCCATTCCGGGTGACTTCCCGCGTATATCTATTTACCAAAATATGAACTTTCTGTTTTGGAAGCGAAAAGAAGTGGCTCCTCAGAGACCACAATTCGACACCTTCCCAAGGCAAGGAACGACAAACTCTTTAACGGGAAAGACGTATCTCCAATGGACACTTTTCAGCATGCGTCTCTTGAGGCAGAATGTTGGAGAAAGGCAAACGAGAAGGAGGAAGTAGGTGAGGATCATGAGGTACCTCCTAGTTCAGAGCCCCCTAGGATCCCCCAAACCCCTACATGCCAAATTGATGCATCATAGATCGATTATGGTAATGTCAGTGGCTTAGGATGGATTCTCAAGGATGAAATGGGTTCTGAATGGTTCGGATTACGGGCGTGTAGAAAGAGTCTATCTGCTCTGCATGCCGAGATGGAAGGTCTACTGTGGGCAGTCTCATGTATGAGAGATTTGAGGATGATTTCGATACGGATTGAGACGGACTGTTCGGATCTAGTGGATATGTCTACTAGACCGGAGGAATGGTCGGCTTTCGCGACAGAGCTCGAGGTGTTTCAGCGACTACGGGAGGATTTCGAAGATGTGAGTCTGTCTCATATTTTTAGAGTAGAAATGGACGAGCGGATGCACTAGCTAAAGAAGCAAGGAATAGAGGATATTCATTTTCCCATATAGATCAGACCCGACCAGACGGAGTTTCTTCTCGAAGAATCGACTTGATTGATCACCACTTGATTTAGAATAAATGGACGGTTGACAAAAAAAAAACAAGCGTGTGGTGATGGTGATATTACGCATAGTTATGTGGTAAACAAGCGTGTAGTAGTGATGGTGACATTATGTGGTGTGATAATTAAACTAATCATATCATCCACTTTTTCACTCTTTGACCGATTATTTGTAAGAGAGAGAAGAAAGTATAACGGATATTAAAGAGGTTAAAAATGTTAATTAGTTAATTATGTCAAAAAATTATGTACATTCTCTCATATTAATTACTGAGTAAATAAATCCTTTAAAAATAACTTTGGAAGAATATTAATATTTTTACTAATAACTTGTGTATATATAGCTTATAGATATTAAAGTGGCAATATATATGGACAAATATATAATATATATATTATTTTATAGAGCTAAAAACAAAAAGAGTGATTTACATATAAGGTCACATTATGACATTTTATATCATAATAGGTAAGCTTTTGCTATTGGAACATTTTTTCTTAACTAGAGAACAAAAAGCGTAACTGATGGTGGGCTTCCCTAGTTTCCACTATATTTTTAGTTAAATAACTTGAATTTTTGAATAAAACTTCCTAGTGGTGGATTCGAGGCAGAAATTTAATTGGATTTAATAAGAGTGGAAATTCTTTTTTTTTCTAATATTTCTTATTTCTTTTGTGTCTTTCTTTCATCTTACCCGAGGTTAGAAATAGAAAGGGAATGTGAGAAAGATTGTTAGAGATGACAAGGCGGTTGTGGATCTGCGATTTTAGAACTATTCCGACGACGATAGGAGAGAAAAAAGAGATGAGTTCAGTGGTTGTATGTGTAGTTTGTAGTGAAGAAGATGAAATGATCCCAATGGTTACATGTGTAGTTGGTAGAGAGAGAGAGAAGATGCATCTATCATAGTGAGAATAAGAGAGAGTGGCGACACAGATGAGAGAAAACAAACGCATGAATGCCATCATTTCCGGTGAATATAGTGAGTGAAGGTGGAAGAAAAGTTGCATCGGGACAAATTTTGTTTTGTTTTGTAAAAGAGCCAATGTATTCATCATCAATCTGCTCCTTGCAACCTGTTTTTTTTTTAATTCTAAATTGATTAAAAGATATTTAGGTCGTGTACAAATGTGTTAACGTGCATGTGTACAACAAAAATCATTATCTACATGTGTACAATAAAATAATAGTGTACATGTGTTCAACAACCTAAAATTAATCCACACTAACTATTTTTTTTTTGCAGTAAGTCCACACTAACTAAAACAGAATTTCACATTTGTATCCACGCATATGAACTTAGGTGTAAAACAGTGTACACATGTACAATGTCCAAAGTATACATAAATGTTATAATGTACATTCACTACAAGAATAATGCATACATTCCGACAATATTGTACAAATTTATAAACTCAAGAAAGTAATATACACCGTAGAAACGTGTAAACATGTACACCGTAGAAACTCAATAAACTAAATTATATATACACACATGTACACCTTAATACAATAAAACTTGATCCATCTATTTATAAATTGATTAGACAAATTGTATGTTTTATGTCTAGGGCATAAACGTGTCCACATGTACACCATATGCCCAGTATTTTTAGAAAATAAATGTGTACACAACTTAGACGAAATGTATGTTTTATGTCAATCGTTTTAATAAAATAGATGTGTACACAATTTAGGTTCGTAGACACCAAAATACATGCACTTTCTAAAATACACATGTACACGTAATTGTATAACAATACTCAAATAGAATCTACAAATATGTAGCATATATTTTCAAGTTTTAAAATTTAGAAGCCATTTATCAAAAAGAAAAAGTTTTAACATTTAGACTGCTACTGATAACGATGTGTACAGATAAATTTTATTATCCATATAATACAACAATGTTTATGTACATCAATGTGGGTCGTACATTCTGTATGACCAGAAATTAATTAATCAAAGATTAATTTTAATCATTTCTAGAAAATATTGATTAATGTATATAATATTAAAATATTGATTAATGCATATAATTAATCAAAGATTAATTTTAACATTTGTTTTTAGTTTATATAAATTATCTTAAGAAGCATTTAGATCTTCATTGTGCATGTGTTCATGTGATATTAACAGGGTTTGGAGTCATATTGAAAGTTTAGGAGTAAAATTGAAGACTAATCTGTGAATATTTAGACTTTGGATCCAAAATGAAAAGAAACAAGAACTTTAGGGACTAAAGATGCAATTCTCAAAACTTAGCCATTGTTGATTAAACTTTGATCTTGGGTCAATAACGCACGGTGACTGCTGCGGCGAGGAAGGCTCAGAACGCGGCAAAGACGGAGACGAGTTGGATAGGAGGGCCGCGGTGGTAATCGTGTTTACTCGACTGAATGCCGAGACGTATCGGAGCAATGACTTCAGCACCAGAGAGAGATAAAGGCCACGATTTCGAGAGGAGAACCACGGGTTCACCGTAGGTTCGAACGGCATGGAGTCAGGTTCGAGATCGAGCTTGAGCACGGGCACGATCATAAACAGAGCTGAGGCGCGTTTCGTGACATGGAAGCTCAGAGCTTCGATGCGGACATCTCAACGTTGGACGAAGACCGAGCTGTCTAACAACAAAAAATGAAGAAGACGAGAGGTGTTGAAGGATTTGTCATAGTTTTCATTATCTTTTAGGTCTGATTTATTTTTTAATATTGAAATATTATTAAAGTTGAATTATTTGTGGTTAGCGTAACACTAGGATGATGTAACTAAATAGAGATAACAACTAGTTTCATTAAGGAAATAGTCGAGAAAAAGTGTCTCAGTAGCTGGAAGTGACTTAAACTGTAAATATAAACTCAAAATGTATCTTCAATGTAAATCTTTCAAAAAAACCAAAGCATACTATTATTTTATTTTTAAAAGATATTTTATTATTACATACATGACTTCCACAATGAACCCATATGTAATAAGAATTAAAGATTATATTATGATGTAATTGTTATCCAGTGTAAAAAGAAAAACCATGACAAAACTGGGACTGAAGACTACTAGTGAACCAGGTTCATAAGCGATCAAAGTACAAATATAAAATTCAGAGAAACTTGAACATCACCAACAGCTTCAGTTTATAAATAAGAATCAGAGAAGCTGCGGGTACATACGCTCGGGCCATTTGGGATAACCACGCTTGTACAAGTTCATGCACACAACGTCATGTTGCTGCACCACTCCATTGAATATGCATTTCATTGCCCCTGTGCAATTTCGACGTCTATAAGCAAAGATTCTAGAAACCAAAACATAAAATCTCTCTTTTCTTAAAATAACAAACAATGTCTTACCATGTGTACCCACAGGCTCCTTCACGCGACCACGACGCCCACATTTAGACCACACTTCTACAGGCTGCACATAAAAAACATTTGTTACATCCCCAAGCTTTTAGCTTTTACTCTCTTATTTTATGACTAATATCATATGTTTCCTTCTCTTTCTTACCTTAAACCATCTCACGTCTTCCGGGTTATGGAACATATATCTCACTGATGCTTTCATCTTTGATACTCTCTGAGGATACCTGAACCAAGCCAAATTCATAACTGATTAACATATATTGGTTCACATATATTATATTTAATCTTTAAATACAAAGAGAGTGTATTGAAACTATAAAAGGTATAAGTATATTACCCAGTTAATATTATCTTCTTCAAGATTATTTTGTTGGGTTCAATGCTTTTCAAGGAACCAAGAGCAGCAACGGCAGGAGCATCCGACCCTTCAGAAATCTTCAGAACTACCAAAGGAAGTGATGGGAAAGATATTGGGCCGTATACTGAAGCCAATGAGAAACGCCCTGGATGCAGAAACCGCTCCATCTTGTGCTTGTCTGAGCGGAAATTGTCGGTTGAAAATACTGGCCTGGAAAATTTAACCCCACCATTATGATTTAAAGATTGCAAACAAGAAAAGGTATCATTTAGATGAAACATGAACAGATTTTCAACCTTGCAACGAATTGGCGGAAACCAACATGGAACATAAGCTCCTCTTTTGTTTTAATAGGATCTTCATAACCATCATACTTCTTAACGCTGCAGAGATGATAAGTTAGTAGTCAAAGGATACAAAATCTCATCGACAAACAAACAAAAATATAAGCAGTAAAGAGGGTGATTACCTAAAGTGCAGAACCGACATCTTGGATTCATGCTGTAAAAGCCCAAATGCTATAATGGGTCTCGTGTTCACAAGGAAGGATAGTTTAGAGGCAGCGACAATAGGCACTTCCTTAATATGAAGCCGTACGTATGACCCAGTTGGTACACAATCATCTCGGCTTTCTTCTTCCATCTTCAGGGCTTGCTTGAGGACAAGCTTTTGAGTCCTTACGAGATTATCAAAAGCAAAGATTCTGGCATAATCCTGAGGTAGGGACTCCTGCATTTGCCAACAAGTAACAAAATTTAGCAACACTTAACAGTGAAAGGAAAACAATAAGATTCACGTCAAAATCAGTGTAACAACATTTGGATCCCATGAGGACGTTCTGAAGGATTTGAGACCCCTATACTTAGCAAAACGTTTTCTTGCAGGCTGATCAATGGGAGTCTCTACTTCATCAGGAAATTCTGAATAGCAAACAAACGTAGAAATCAGTGAGCAACTGAGAGACTCGGACACTCTAAGAAAACTCAAATGAATATGTGCAAGTAAAAACGTTTTGACCAACCTTCATCCTCAGCATGCGCCTCTTTTATTTTCTTCATTTGATCCTCATACTGATCCCTTGTCAAGTTATCTTCATCCTGAACCATGGTAGATCGGCTAATGACTTTAGCAAGATACTCAATCTTAATATAAAAAAAGCAGTACGTGGAGAAAAAGCTTACCATCATCTCGGAGTCATTATAAGTTTCATTATCCACAATTCGCAGTGTTTCTTTATCATCCTCAAAATCTGGGTCTTGATAGGAGAAGTGATTCTCTTCTTTATCTAACGCCATTTCATCATCCGAATCACCATTATCAGAATCCTCTTCATCTATTTCGTCAATAATCCAAGCAGCCTGCGAATCAAATCAAAAACAATCAAAATAAGAGGTCGCCGAATTATGACATATTGTGGAAGGCAACTCCACCAGAGACAGGAATAGTAGAAAATAAAGCTAAAAATCATCCAGAAACCTGATAATCTGACGTCCCAAGTGGCAAAGTCCTCTTCTTTAGCTTTCCCTGTTTCTGACTTCTGTCAGCCTCGGCCATCTCTGCCTCAGTTGGCCATGTCTGCACAATTGGAGCATCAAGTGTTTTTCAGAACAGATAACAACACAAGAAAAAATGGCGGCTTCATCTGTTAAAGAACTAATCAGACTTACTTGTTCCCCTGCTAAAGGATCTGGAGTGTTTTCAGCTACTAAAGGCTCTTGTTTCATGGGATCAGGATGCAGAGACCTCAATACCTAGTCAATTCAAAAACAGGTAAATATCCTGACAAAGCGATGGCCATGGTATAGCATCATAAACGTACAGTAACAACTTTATTCTTACTAAGTAAACAGCTTAAAGAGCTTCACGAGGGGTATCATATATTCAACCATAATAGGTACTGACAATTCCAACAACCATATAGATTGTTCGCCTGTCACTTTATTTAAAGAATGCTGTTCTAGCATTCAGCACAATATGCTCTTCAAGGTAAAAGACTAAATTTTTATCGATAGTTAATGAAAGTATCATGTACCTCTTCATCATGTGAATCATCCAGTTCCATGGAATTCTGTTTTTTCCTTTCATTCAATGGAAATGGGTCCTTCAGGACTTCAACTTCTGAGAGCTGAAAATCACCGACGCCAGAAACGTGGACCTAATATAAAGAAAACAATTTACGGGGTCAGACTTTGGTATAGCACAAGGGATGAGAGAAAGAGTAGAAAGGCTTGATTACCAGCTGATTTACAGATAATTTGCGAGCACGCAAGTAACCAGAGAGAAGCAGAGTGCAATTTCCTGAGCTTTCATCGGCCACTAGCATCCCAACCTAAATGTACCATTCAAGAATATGGAGATACATTACTTTTTACGAAAGCTTTTTCTTAGTCAAATTAGATTTTATCAATTGAAGCATAAACCAAGCACCTTATCAGGTACAAGATATGGCCGTTGACTTCTCCAATGAGGTACTGTAAGCCTTTGTGCCTTGAATAACCACATAAACTGCAAAAACACCAAGAAGTGTGTATCTGCATCATCTACACTTAGCTATAGGCTATTTGGAGACACTAAATCTTTTGAAGACCACTGAATAAAATAATATAACAATCACGGGAGTTTACCTTATGCAACTCATCTCTAGTATCTGCTGGATAAAACTTACAATCCTCAGGAAATTCAGAAGCCAGTTGGGAGGCACACATCTTTTTCAGCTCATTTTTCTTTTTCAACTCACTGGGTAAATCCTGCAATCAATCGAGAAGATAAACTTCAAAGCAGAGTTTAAGAGATCTGAGACCCCTGGTACAGACCAATTGCAGCAAAAAACTTACACGGATCAACACAGTGGTACTTGGTAGACCAATAGATCTAAGCACAGAGAGGAACTGACTTCCGAATGAGTCAATGAAGCTAGAAATATTCCCTTCCCATGGGGAATTTGCAGATACAACAAAAGCCATCAAATCAGCAACCTATTTACCAGCAGTAAGAAATGATACCTCAGTTAGCACCAATGACAAAATTTTCTAGGTGAAGAAACAAACAAACAAACAAACGCATGCAACGAAAATTATCATGCCTTAGCCATTTCCATGCATGTCAGAAGATCTCCGTGAGGCGCCTTCAACACCTGTGACATACTCAGCGCATGAATTCGATTGAGCTTTTAATGCATATATAAAAATAACCAAAGTTGTAAGGGAATACACATACAGTTGCTCTAAGCTTATACTCAGAAGATGCAACTGTAGAAGAAGAAGTGACTCCATCATCAGATAATAGCTTTACAACATCTTCACCAACTGAATTCAAATCCACAGAAGCAGATAGAGGAAACAATACCTATCACATCATAAACAGAGTTTTAAAGCTGCGTTTAAAACTAAAGGCTGTAACTTTCTAAGCACAAAGGTTCCTGTAAACAACACTGAGTAAAAAAAACTCACGATAACACGAGGAGCACTGGATGCTCCTCCTGAAGCTCTCTTCTCCTTCAAAACTGCTGCTCTCTTCTGCTCTCTCAGCTAAAAACTCATGAAAGAGAGAGAATTAGTATCGTTCAAGAGTCAGAGATTAATAATAAAAAAAGGTGTAGGGAAGGAGAATCACCATTTTGCCACGCTGGAGACGAGCAGCTCTAGCACCTTTGACATGGTTACCCTCCGCTTTACCAATCCGGGCTCCTCCATCTGATTCAATTTGCAAAATTGTCAGGTTATTCTGAAGATGGAAAGAGACGAAATTTGTTGATGGGTTTTACCTTGGAGAGAGGTTTTGTGGAGATTTCGGGAAGATTTGGAGGAGAAACGAGTCTTGTGAGCCTTATTGACTTGAACTCGAGATTGCCCCATGGTGACTGCAACGAAAGAATGAAACAAGCAAAGGAGAAGAAGTGTTCGTTTCTTTTAAACCCTAGGTTTTCAATTTTCGTATTGGGCCTTATTAGACAAGCATTTTACGTACTTCACTTTTCTTTATAAGCCCATTAAGGGCCTATTAGGGTTAAGTCTTTGAAGACAGCCCCTAACCTAAATGATAAGAGTTTACTTGTTAAAGTGACTTTCGGTTTACACTTGGATTCAAGAATCAGCCATGAGGATTAAATCACAAATATTCCAATAAAAAATGTTAGACTATTTACTTTTTATTAGTGAAGAAAACTTCTGATTTCTTTTTTTTTTCTTTGCTACTCTGCATTTTGTAAAAATACCAATACCTCTAATTCATAAAATTATGACTTTTTTCCAAAGCTACGTTGCCTTTCCTCTTTTATTTGTGGGGTAATAGAAAACTTACTAGATATGAACAACTGTCCATTTTTTAAAATTGAATAATTTCAACTTTCTCGGAGGTTAACTCCCTGTATATATTGTATGTTGTTTGCTTCAAAGAAGAAGAAAAATATACTAGCATTATTCTTTCAAAAGTTATCTTTAGTTTTTTCTTTACAAAATGGATATTGCGATATCAAACCTTTTCAGCGATCCATTACATCCTGCTTTGATCATATCAAAAACACTATCAGAGACTGATATCAAAGAAAACATGAGATTACCGAAACAAGAAATTGAGTACGTGCTTGCGATCATGGGTGGTGTGACAGCTGAAGAATTGCAAATCGGTAAGAAAGTGATAATATCCGACTTAGTGGAAGGTGATCAATACGAAGTTTTCTTAAAGTATTCAGACACTAAAAAAAAATACACCATTGGGGAGGGCTGGGCTAAACTGAGAGATTCGCTAGATCTCGAAGAAGGCCAAACTCTGAAGCTCTACTGGTATCAAGATTTCAAGATATTCGTGATTCTCAATTTTCCTTATAATCTACTAGACTAGAAGTGTAGTGCAAATATGCTTCTTCTTCCTTATTGATTTTTTTTTTCCAGTTTTAAATTTCTCTAGCTATGTTTTGGATTTTATTTATATTCTACTACTATTTAAGTGTTGTTTTTATTTTAAGAAAATTTTATTGGAATACCTTGAGTTTCAGAAAAAAAACATCCCTCTCTATCCGACCAGTGATTTGAACAACATGCATGTCGTCTCTTTCTAAAGTTTCACAAACTGTGGCTACAAAAGCGTGGAATAAGCATTTTTTTTACCAGCTTTTATTAATTGGAAAGTTATACAAATATTGTTTGTACAGACCAAATCGTCGAAAGAGGTAACGGATGATTTCTCAGACCAAATAATAAATCAATTGNGGTTGTTGATGTCCAGCACCATTTATGTTTGTTATTAGATTCCAATGAGATGGCTCATGAGTACTTCCATTGACTTCATCGCTTCCATTATCTCTTCGCGATTCTTAGAATTGACAAGCTTTTCGTCGTTCCACCAAAACCCTAACCCTCCTAGATCATTGCGAGCCATACATACATATACCGAGGTCTTCTCTCGCGGTTATGGTATCACCAAGATGAAAGCCTCTAATCGATTCAGCAGCTTTGCGGTTGAAGACTCACGATAAAAGACAATATATAAATATAGTTCTTTTTCTTTATTTGATCTTTATGTTGTTAGTTCTTAGAGGCGATGAGTCTAGAACTTCACAGTCGCCAGCTTAGTATCACACTCAAGCTGTAATCGGTTACCATTGATAGATAATAAGAAGAAGAGTTCATTGTTTACAAGAGTTAGAGATGGCTAAACTCTTATCACATTTCCCTCAGCAGTGTGTCCATCTTGTGCAATGAACGCCAGTATCAAGCTGCCAAGATAAGCTCCAATGTCGAAACCCATGGGTCCATAAAACGAAAACTCAGGATCACCATATATATTAGAGCTTGAGCTCTTTTACAGAATGAATACACAATGGTTTAAAAGTAGATTGTTCTTCTAACTCTGTGCCACAGCCACCAGCATTTCTTCAGCACCAAGCATTGTTAAGGTGTTGGACTCCTCGAGGTAAAAAGACATGACAGTCCATCTTCTTGTTCTTGAATTTTGGTTTACTTAATACAGAGTGTTTTCTAAGTGATCTTTTTGTTTATTTGAGTTTACATTTGCAACTCCAAACAAATAAGAGAGCATATGGAAGAAGAAGAAGGCTTAACCAATGATGAAGTGAAGGGTCATTTACAGGTAACATAACTAAAAAGAAAAGTTAAGGCCTGTTGTTACTAAGAACACATCTTTACATTTTCTATGTGCTATGTAGAAGTACCAGTTACATATCAGGAAGCAAAATTCGAATCCGGAGAAACAGTCAGTAGTTGTTTTAGGATTTAACTTGTGGACTTCATCACAAGAGGAAGAAGAAACTGGTAAAGATTCATATGGTGATAGGTGACCTCGTCGAATCACAGCTTTAGAACAAATAGATGAACAAGTTGCACAAGAAACTTGAACAACTTGCAGAGAAACATAAACACACAAACTTTTGGCCATACTTATTGCCTCTTTTTGGCTTTTTCATTGATATATAAAGGAAAGAAACAAGTTAGAGACTCTGTTCCTACAAGTACGTGAAATAGGAAAGTGGAAGAAGTGAATTCCTAAACCACAGGAATACAATTTCTTCTTATTGACTCTCAGCAAGAAAATCAAAGACTCGATAAATAAAGTTACAAGAAATACTCAAACGTATCTCCGGTTTGGGCTCCCGTACGGTTTGATACTCTTCTCTTCGGTTCAGCAACTGCAACTTCATCACATGGTTTGAAATTATATTTTCAAACGTTCACCTTGTTGAAGCCCACATACAAGTGGCCAGCTTATGGTACATTTAGAAGTTTCAATAACATGTAATAGGGGTTTCTAGACTGATATAAATAAGGCCTTAGACCATGTTTATCGCGAGTAACTAGAGAGTTTCTTAACCTTAATTGATGATTTAATTAAATTAAAAGAAAAGAAAAATCATACTGTATTACCGATCAACAAATATCTGAAATGTAATAAAAGACAATAAGCCGAAGTTAGTCATAGTGTTGTTAGAATAAGAATAGCTAAGAGAACTCACTGTTGAGTTGTTTGAGTCCCCATCAGACATCGAACCATTTCCTCCATGTCCACCAGCAAGTGTCAGAGCTAAAATTCAATTAAAACATAACAAAATGCTAAGTTAAAAAAACACCAATACAACAAACTAAAACGTTACCATGACTTACCTTGTGAACCATTTTGTTGGCCATAAGCAGCAGCCCTTTTAGGTGTTGCAATACCAACACGCATCTGCCTGCTCGAGCAGAAAGCACCATTCATCTCAGTCAACGCCCTTGACCGCTCGTTCTCATCACCAAACCTGACAAACCCGTAACCTTTGGAACGCCCAGTGTTGGAATCAATCACAACTTTTGCACCTTTGACAGATTGGTATCCAGCAAAAGTCTCGAGCAATGTAGCATCAGTGACATCTGGAGCTAAGTCTCCAACGAATATCGACAGGTCTGGACCACCGTTCTCTGATGCCCTCTTCTCACCGGTACTGAAAGACGCCCAGTTCAAACGGAAGGGCTGCTCTGCGTTGGGCATTGTTACACCGCTATAGTTTTGAAGAACTTCCTCAGCTGCTGAACGTGAGAGGAATTCCACAAAACCATACCCTTCTGGCTGAGAAGTTTGCTTGTTTCTTATGACTTTACAGAAGAAACCTGAAACATTGCAAAACAAGAAACCAGACAGAACATGAAACCATGTTGGAAAAGCTAACAGTAAAAAAAAAAGACAGAACTTTAAAGTTTGTTCTTTTAAAGGTCGACGTAGTTCTACATAGTCCTGGACATATTGCTCGAGAATCTAAAAACAGAAACGGATCGAAATTTACACAAAAAAAAAAAAAGGTTATTATTTTCCTATAGTGGGAAATCCAAAACCGAACCGAAATATCCAAATATTTTTTTGGTTTTTAGTCTTAGAGGTTTTCGGTTTTTTGGCTTTAAACTCGAACCAAACATGAACTACTCCTAATCGGGTTCACTTTGGTTTTATAATGAAAATAGAAAACCCCATCCGAACCCAACATTATCCAAACAGATCTGATCTGAAAATTGTTACTAAACTGGTCTTAAACACCTAAGCCCAAAAATCGAATAACCGGAACCGACTAGAACCAAAAACCGAAATACCCAGCACTAGTTCTACAACATACTAAAAGTCAACCATATGGCTTGTATGTTACTCAGATCTGGTAATGAATGTTACATCTATCACTTTCAATATGTATAAAACTAAATAGATTATTAATATTATTATTATTATAAAATTATATGTTCTTATTGTATTTAGATGATTAATTTTGGATATAAATTAGATTATTCGAGTCATTCATTTTGTGAGTATATTGAATATAATATATTTTTTAAATTAAAATTGAATAATTACTTTTTATTTTAGTTAAGTCAAATCAATTAGTTTTATTTATCTCTTAAATATACATGTATTTTCATAATATTTATTTACTATTTATTTTATTTAAGTCAAATCAAATTAGTTTTATTGATTGCTTAAATATACATTTTTTTCATAATATTTATCAAATTATAGGTTGATTTTTAAAAAAATATTAGAAAATAAAGTGCAACTGATAAGTTTTTGGATGTTCATGAACATATATATTTTTATTATTTTGAAAATATATTTTATGTTATTTCAAAATATATATTAATGGGGTATTACTATTTTGTGAACTTTCCATTTTAATAAAGTCATATTATATACATTTATTTTCGTTTTTAAAATTTGTTCTAAAATTTTTGAAATATTTCCTTTTTATTATATATGTTATTTGGAAAAAGGTAAAAAACACTAAATAAAAAATCATAATCTTAAAATCTAACAATTCATTAAGGGTATCTATGTAATCAACCATCGTGAGAGCTAACGTGAGCGCGACACGTAAGAAACTGACTTCTCAAATAATATTATAGAGATTCAAGAATCAACCATGAGGATTAAATCACAAATATTCCAATAAAAAATGTTAGACTATTTACTTTTTATTAGTGAAGAAAACTTCTGATTTCTTTTTTTTTTCTTTGCTACTCTGCATTTTGTAAAAATACCAATACCTCTAATTCATAAAATTATGAATATTTTCCAAAGCTACGTTGCCTTTCCTCTTTTATTTGTGGGGTAATAGAAAACTTACTAGATATGAACAACTGTCCATTTTTTAAAATTGAATAATTTCGACTTTCTCGGAGGTTAACTCCCTGTATATATATGTTGTTTGCTTCTAAGAAGAAGAAAAATATACTAGCATTATTCTTTCAAAAGTTATCTTTAGTTTTTTTCTTTACAAAATGGATATTGCGATATCAAACCTTTTCAGCGATCCATTACATCCTGCTTTGATCATATCAAAAACAATATCAAAGACTGATATTGCAGAAAACATGAGATTACCGAAACATGAAATTGAGTCCGTGCTTGCGATCATGGGTGGTGTGACAGCTGAAGAATTGCAAATCGGTAAGAAAGTGGTAATATCCGACTTAGTGGAAGGTGATCAATACGAAGTTTTCTTAAAGTGTTTAAACAACAAAAGATACTACATTGGGGAGGGCTGGGGTAAACTGAGAGATTCGCTAGATCTCAAAGAAGGCCAAACTCTGAAGCTCTACTGGTATCAAGATTTCAAGATATTCGTGATTCTCAATTTTCCTTATAATCTACTAGACTAGAAGTGTAGTGCAAATATGCTTCTTCTTCCTTATTGATTTTTTTTTTCCAGTTTTAAATTTCTCTAGCTATGTTTTGGATTTTATTTATATTCTACTACTATTTAAGTGTTGTTTTTATTTTAAGAAAATTTTATTGGAATACCTTGAGTTTCAAAAAAAAACATCCTTCTCTATCCGACCAGTGATTTGAACAACATGCATGTCGTCTCTTTCTAAAGTTTCACAAACTGTGGCTACAAAAGCGTGGAATAAGCATTTTTTTTACCAGCTTTTATTAATTGGAAAGTTATACAAATATTGTTTGTACAGACCAAATCGTCGAAAGAGGTAACGGATGATTTCTCAGACCAAATAATAAATCAATTGNAACATGCATGTCGTCTCTTTCTAAAGTTTCACAAACTGTGGCTACAAAAGCGTGGAATAAGCATTTTTTTTACCAGCTTTTATTAATTGGAAAGTTATACAAATATTGTTTGTACAGACCAAATCGTCGAAAGAGGTAACGGATGATTTCTCAGACCAAATAATAAATCAATTGGCCTCAATGTCTAGAAAGAAAAAAAAAACGTTAAGGTCAAAAGTGTGTCCTAGCAACAAGGAGCTTACAATTTATCGTTCGTGTATGGTTGTTGATGTCCAGCACCATTTATGTTTGTTATTAGATTCCAATGAGATGGCTCATGAGTACTTCCATTGACTTCATCGCTTCCATTATCTCTTCCCGATTCTTAGAATTGACAAGCCTCTCGTCGTTCCACCAAAACCCTAACCCTAGATCATTGCGAGCCACACATACATATACCGAGGTCTTCTCTCGCGGCTTTGGTATCACCAAGATGAAAGACTAATCGATTCAGCAGCTTTGCGGTTGAAGACTCACGATAAAAGACAATATATAAATATAGTTCTTTTTCTTTATTTGATCTTTATGTTGTTAGTTCTTAGAGGCGATGAGTCAAGAACTTCACAGCCGCCAGCTTAGTATCACACTCAAGCTGTAATCGGTTACCATTGATAGATAATAAGAAGAAGAGTTCATTGTTTACAAGAGTTACAGATAGCTAAACTCTTATCACATTTCCCTCAGCAGTGTGTCCATCTTGTGCAATGAACGCCAGTATCAAGCTGCCAAGATAAGCTCCAATGTCGAAACCTATGGGTCCATAAAATGAAAACTCAGGATCACCATATATATTAGAGCTTGAGCTCTTTTACATAATGAATACAAAATGGTTTAAAAGTAGTTTGTTCTTCTATCTCTGTGCCACAGCCACCAGCATTTCTTCAGCACCAAGCATTGTTAAGGTGTTGGACTCCTGGAGGTAAAAAGACATGACAGTCTATCTTCTTGTTCTTGAATTTTGGTTTACTTAATACAGAGTGTTTTCTAAGTGATCTTTTTGTTTATTTGAGTTTACATTTGCAACTCCAAACAAATAAGAGAGCATATGGAAGAAGAAGAAGGCTTAACCAATGATGAAGTGAAGAGTCATTTACAGGTAACATAACTAAAAAGAAAAAGTTAAGGCCAGTTGTTACTAAGAAAACATCTTTACATGTTTCTATGTTATATGTAGAAGTACCGGTTACATATCAGGAAGCATAATTCAAATCCGGAGAAAAACAATCAGTAATTGTTTTAGGGATTAACTTGTGGACTTCAGCACAAGAGGAAGAAGAAACCGGTAAAGATTCATATGGTGATAGGTGACCTCGTCGAATCACAGCTTTAGAACAAATAGATGAACAAGTTGCACAAGAAACTTGAACAAGTTGCACAAGAAACTTGAACAAGTTGCACAAGAAACATAAACACACAAACTTTTGGCCATACTTATAGCCTCTTTTTGGCTTTTTCATTGATATATAAAGGAAAGAAACAAGTTAGAGACTCTATTCCTACAAGTACGTGAAATGGGAAAGTGGAAGAAGTGAATTCATAAACAAAAGGAGTACAATTTCTTCTTATTGTCTCAGCAAGAAAATCAAAGACTCGATAAATAAAGCTACAAGAAATACTCAACGTATCTCCGGTTTGATACTCTTCTCTTCGGTTCAGCTACTGGAACTCCATCACATGGTTTGAAATTATATTTTCAAACGTTCACCTTGTTGAAGCCCACATACAAGTGGCCAGCTTATGGTACATTTAGAAGTTTCAATAGCATGTAATAGGGGTTTCTAGACTGATATAAATAAGGCCTTACATTACATACTTGTAGTTTTTAACCTTGGCCGCTGAGAAAGCAGCCTTAATTACCTTCTAAGCTGGAAATATAATCAATGTATGTTTTGTTCTTGAAGGCATAACTAAAGTCTCTTCCTTTCTTTATTTCTCAAAGCTCTCTGAGCTATTTCATTTTGTCTCAATAAGCTATGTGAGCATCAATCTATCTATGTTTTGAGATTACCACCACGTCCTTGAGTAAAATTTCGGTTCTTTTGTAAAAGCATGACAACCATCATGTAATCAAGAATAGTTACTTGGGGAACAAGGCACGTCAAGCTGCAACAACTTCCATATTCCTCTTTCATTTTCTAGCAGTTTTTCAACAATGTGATCCTGAGTTTATGCAGCAGACAAAACCCGTGTATAATTAGATACCGTCATGTTTTGGATTAGATGCTCTCTTAGGTCTTGATAGTTTGACTTGGTCAACAAATTTTATTATCTTGCTACTATTGTCAATGAGTGACGTTAGTTGTTCAGTTTTAGTAATTGACAGTTAAAGTTTTAGTAATTGTCAGTTCCTAAACATTCTTCCGTCTTTGTGTTCTTTTAGCGAATACTCTCTTATTCGAGGGGGTTACTGCACTAAGCAGCCCAACACATGTTTGAATATACTTCACATCATCTGAATGGGCTGTTGAAATGTTTTGTTTATTTTTAGTCTTGCAACAAATACGTTTTCGTGGGTTCCCAGTTTTCATTTGTTTAAGTGCTCTTATTTCTGAGATAAAAGACTGTTGGTGATCTATATGAGTTTTTCTTGGGTTCACCCTCTAGGGTGAAAGAGAAAGTGGCTTATAGTGCAAGCAACAATAATTTAAGTTTGGTGGAGGGGACATGATGTTTTGTTGTTATGGACAAAGTGGTTCTCCATTAAACAATTTATATTAGTAATTTTAAGTAGCTCATTAAACATGGGTTCATGATGATGAATGATTCTTTACGTATGATGAGATTTTTTCTTAATCTGTTGTCTTCTCTCTTTTCAGGTGATTTAAGTTTGATGAAGCAAAAGTTGATTGACGAAGATGACGCTTCACTCAGTCATGATGATGCTTCATTCAGTGAATCTGAAGAAGATTACGAAATAATCAGTAAAGAGGATCGACTTGAACCTGAAGATGTTTATGCTTTAGAAACAAATAGTGAGAATGAGAAGAGAAATGAACTTTGTATTGGAATGGAGTTTGATTATGAAGAGACTGCATATATAGTTTATTGTAAGTACGCAGGCAATCGTGGTTTCAACGTAAGGAAGCAAAGGAGGACGAAAAAAATAAAGAAGATGAAAAGGTAGCAAGGATTCTTTATGTTTGCTGGAAAGAGGGGGCTAGAAAGGAATCTAAGGTGAAAAGATCTTATACTCGACCAATCACAAGGTGTGATTGTAAAGCTCATATGGCTTGCTACATTCAGAGTAGCGGTAGATATAAGATTGTGTCTTTCGAACCGAATCACAACCATAAGTTAGTGAGGACACCTATGAAACATTTGTTGAAGGGAAATCGAGCTGTCACAGTCTCTCAAAAACAACATGCTGATGATGGCGAAATGTCAGGAATTTTAGCAAAAGCAACAGTTGAAATGATGAGCAGGGAAGTTGGGGGGAGAGAAAATCTAGGGTTTTTGGAGAAAGATTATCGCAATTACATATACCGTAAGCGGATGGTGGCAATGGTAAAGGGAGATGCTGGAGCAGTTTTGGAATACTTTAAAAAAAAATAAAGAAGATAATTCATCATTTTTTTATTCAATGCAACTTGATGAGGACGATATGATCACTAATATCTTTTGGCGGATGATCGGTCTATAAGCGATTACAATCTCTTTGGAGATGTTGTTTGCTTTGACACAACTTATAAGACCAATGATTATGATATACCGTTTGCTCCATTTGTCGGGGTCAATCATCATAAGCAAACTGTTGTGTTCGGAGCTGCTCTTTTATATGATGAAACCACTGAGTCTTTTAAGTGGCTTTTTGAGACTTTTCTTGGAGAAATGTCTGGAAAACAACCAAAAACAATTCTTACAAACCAGTCTGCAGCAATGGCGAATGCAATAATGAAGGTGTTTCCAGAAACAAAACATAGGTTATGTATCTGGCATATATACCAAAATGCTGCAAAGAATTTGAGCCATGTATTTCACGGACCAGACCAGTTTGCCATGGATTTTGGAAAGTGTGTATATGACCATGAGGAAGAAGAAAGCTGGTTATTGCCGTGGAGTGATATGTTCAATAAGCATACATTGACAGAAAATAAATGGCTAAAGAATTTGTTTGAGGTGAAAGAAAAATGGGTAATGGTATATGGTCGTCATATTTTTACAGCCGATATGGTGAGCACACAGCGTAGCGAGAGTATGAATAGTATTTTGAAAAGATACTTGAAGTCCAGTTTTGACTTGTTGACCTTTTTTAAACACTATGAGAGAGTGTTGGATGATAGGAGATATAAAGAATTAGTTGCTGACTTCGGTATGATGCATACTTCGCCAGTATTAGTTGCTTCTGTAGAGATGTTACAACATGCAGAAGAAGTGTATACTCCAGAAGTGTTTGCCTTGTTCCAAAAGGAATACATAGTCATCGGTGATTATGTTGCAAAAAAGACCAGTAAGTCTGAGATGATGTATGAATACAGTGTATCTTATCGTGGTGTTGCACGAGAGCATTTGGTTAAATATGATGCTGCAAACCAAACTATACATTGTAGTTGCTTGAAGTTTTCATTTGCTGGGTTCTTATGCCGGCATGCATTGAAAGTGTTGGACAAAAAGAATGTTAAAAGAATTCCACCTACTTACATTCTGAATAGATGGAGTAAAGAGGCCAAAGCACGAACCATATCTTATTATCATCCAGAGATTTCTAATGAATCAGTGAAGGAATCGATTGGAAAGCGATATAGTCATATTTGTCGTACTTTCCGTGAGATTGCATCTGTTGCTGCTGAACATCTAGAACTGACATTGTGTGCTGATGAAGATGCGATTGAGTTGCTTAAAAAACTAGAGGAAAAGAAAAAAAGAACTTGTGAGAGCTAATAAATGGATGTCTCATAGTTCAGAGGATAAACGTGTGGAAGAAGAAGAAGAGGACATTCCAAATGTACGTGGAATAAAAAGGAAAAATCCTGTTAGGTGACCAAAGAACCAAAAAGAGGGACTCCATGTTCGATTTAAAGGAGTTCTTGAAAAGAAAAAAATGTGGTCCATCAAAATCATCAAGTAAGGGTAAAGCAAAGAAAAAGTTATCGTTTCAGGTACTTCATATATATTATTAGTTTTGATTTATGGTTCTCATGGTAATGTGCCTTAATCAATATATATATACTATCATTGAATAAATCTCTATAATATTATTTGAGAAGTCAGTTTCCTACGTGTCGCGCTCACATTAATTCTTGCGATGGTTGATTACATAGGTACCCTTAATGAATTCAAATATTACATTTAATGCAATTTCCTTCTTTTATTTGATAATTTCTGTTTATTAGATTTTAATTTAATTTCCTTTTTGTTTTTTCCTAATACAAAATATAATAATAAGGAAAAAATAATTTAAAAAAACGAAAATTTAATAATATTATATAATTTGATTACATAAACAGGAAAGTTAACAAACATAATCATGCTATTAATAAAATAAGAAAATAAAAACAAATGATTTTATATTAATATTTTATTATTTTTCTACATGTAGATTATGGATACCTCAAAACATAATAAAATACAAATAAATATTAAATAATTTTAACAATTTATCTCTTTTGTAAAATATATATGCATGAGATTCAAAATATAAAGTTTATATTCATTTATGTAATCTTTAATCAACCCACATTTTAGTTTATTTCACCTATTGGATTCTCAAAAAAAAAAAAAATATTATGTTATACAAAATCTCACTAAAATATATTTACCTGAAATATAATATTAATATGATTTTTATATTAATCGCATTTAATTTAATTTCCTTTTTATTTGATAATTTCTGTTATTTAGATTTTAATTTAATTTCCTTATTGTTTTTTTCATGATTTTTATATTAATCGCATTTAATTTAGTTTCCTTTTTATTTGATAATTTCTGTTATTAGATTTTAATTTAATTTCCTTATTGTTTTTTCCCAATAAGACATATAATAATAAGGAAAATAATATTTTTTTAAAAAACGAAAATTTAATAACATTATATAATTTGATTACATAAAAAGGAAAATTAACAAACATAATCATGCTATTAATAAAAATAAGAAAATAAAACAGATTATTTTATATTGATACTTTGTTATTTTTCTACATATAAATTATAGATACCTCAAAACATAATAAAATAAAAATAAAATATTAAATAATTTTAACAATTTATCTCTTTTGTAAAATATATATGCATGATTCAAAATATAATGTTTATATTGTTTTATGTAATCTTTAATCAATCCACATTTTAGTTTATTTCATCTATTGTATTCTCAAAAAAAAAATATATTATGTTATACAAAATCTCACTAAAATATATTCAAGCGAACAGTCAACCTAAAGTAAAATAAATAAAAAAACCAAAATGTTAATATATTTTGACAAAAAAGATATTAGGGTTGAGAGTAGATGAAATATAATATACTCAAGTATAAATAAAGTAGATATATTAAATATTATATATATATATATATTTACTTATTTAATCGAATTTAAAAAATATTACAGTTGAATTAAGAGATGCAATCCAATTTATCCAAATGATAACTAAATTAACCGTAAAAACAACAAAATCGACTAGATATAACATATATAATATTACTATATAATTAAAGTAATATAAATGATGCCTACAAATAAATAAATTAATTTAAAATTAAAAATAAATAGTAATCAATTATTATTATATATTTACTTTAAAAGTATTCATACCCGTGCATGAGCACGGAAAAATCACCTAGTTGATAAATGATCCAGGAATCAACTCCTACTCCCGATACACAGTTATATTTTACTACCACCAGTCCGATCTTACATAAGGAGTCATTTTTCTCTCGAGTACCCCAGGTAAAAAATTCACTATGTCTAGTATTTATAAATTAATTATATGTCATTTAAAAAAAAAATTCAATAATTCAGGAGCCAACTCTTTTTCCCCGTTCCCAGTTATCTATTGATGCTATCAATCCAACATTACCTAGTGGATCATATTTCTCGCAATTACTCCAGGTAAAATTTCATTCTATATGTTAATTATAATTAAATTATATGTCATTTTAAAAATAAGTACATATTTTTTTTTTGATTTGTAGGACTTTGATAAGAATTGTGGCGATGGTTCATCAAAAAACTTGGACAAGAATTATGGCGATGGTTTATAGAAGTGCCTGTTTTTTATTTGTTTTAATAAAAGATTGTTTGGACAAGTTCACCATGTGATATTACTGCTCTGATGAATGTTATACATGTGGTCACGTTGTCTTGTTTTTACTCTCTCAGTTTTTTTTTGTGTTTCAATCATGACACAAATTACCACACACTCTCTTTACACTCTCACGTTAGATTTGTTGTAGAGATAATTGGCTAAAGTACCCTATTTGGCACTTATAATTAGAGAATTGTCCATGATGTGACAATCACTTTCCTTTGCACCATTTTGCCCTTTTCTACACTCTCTCTCCTCTCTTTGACATCTCCCCTCTTTTTTTTCTCTTCAATCCCTAATTATTTTACGAATCTCTATCATTCTATATACAATTAAATTTTAAATTTTATTATTTTTTCATGAGTGGCTTTGAATCCTCAATTTTGTCCTTTTTTTTTTCTCTCAATCCCTAATTATTTTACAAATCTCTATCATTCTATATACAATTAAATTTTAAATTTCATTATTTTTTTCATAAGTGGCTTTGAATCCTCATTTTTTTGGTGATATCAATTTTCTGGGTTTTAAATTCGACGTCGTGTTAGCGGTTAACAAATATGGTAGACGTTAACAGAAGTGTTAGGTGTTAACAATTATTTTTATGCTTCGCGTTAATAAATGTGTTCGCTGTTAACAAATATTTTAGACGTTAACAGAAGTGTTAACTGTTAACAATTATTTTTACGCTTCGCGGTAATAAATGTGTTGGCTGTTAACAAATATTGTAGACGTTAACAGAAGTGTTATATGTTAACAAATGTTTTTACGCTTCGTGTTAATGAGAGAAAAGAGAAAGGGCATTCTCGGCATTTCCTTGCCTAATGGTTGTGTCAGTGTCTTTCATGTCCAATCAATGGTATTTTGCTAATTTGAGCTTCAAATATGGGTAGTTCACTAAATCACTCTTTGTTGTATGTGTACAATTTACTTACTCCAACTATTATTTTTTATTAGAATTGTATCTATCTTTCTTACAACACCACAAATACTCATAGTAGTTTCACACTAACTACTACACAAGCACTTAAACAACTGTCCTCAACTTCTCTTTAGTTTGTAACCAATGTGAAGTGGCATCTTCTCTCACGTTGACTTTTTTTCTTCTATGTGAGTCTCATTGGCCACTTCTTTCCTGTTCCTGTGTTTCTTGACTTTCAACCATATCCTCATGTCTCAGCCATATCCTCATGAGGTTTCTGAATTTCCTTCGATGCTTCCTTGCCAAGATAATGTTCCGGACCTGCTTGTCCATCTTTGTGAAGATTTCTTGCGGCCGTGTTGATGATCCATTGTGAAGTGATCTTGATCCATTGTTGTGATATTTCTGGATCCATTGTTGTTATGGACCTGTGACTGCAATTACAGAGGCTTTCTTTTCGCCTACAAAGTAACAAGAATGAAATGATTTCAAAGTTCATAGGATCCTTTAACCAAAAACAAAAAGATAAAAGCTGCAAAAGAGAGAGAAAACAAGTACAATAGATAACTAAGGAAAGAAAGACCACAGTACTGGAGATAAGTACATATGACTAAACACATACCTCAAATCCGACAACATTCTCTACAAATAACATTTGTGGAGGTTACATATACATGCAGCAACAAGTAACAATCTGCATCCCTCCTCTCATGGCCTGTACAAGATTTAGTTTCTTAAATTTTCAGCTGAAAACCATATATTTTGCAATCAATCAAAGGATTAATTTGATACTGAACCTAACTACAAGATGTAAACAATGCAGAGATGAAAAACCATGTTGATACCTGTAACGGCAATGACAAACAAAACTACAAAAGCAATGCTTCCACAGAAACGTAACCTTTTCATCAGACGTATCCGCTATAGATAAAATCGAAATCCTTTGCTAAATTCATTAGTTTCTGAGAATTTGATGTGATTAAGGAAAATCTAACAACAATTATGTTAACGTGGATTCTTCTCTGTTACTCTTTTAGGGTTAGGTGACCAATCTTATATATAAATTTTGAGAATTTGATGTGATTAAAGAAAATCTAACAACGATTATGTTAACGTTTACCTGGATTCTTCTCTGCTATTCTTCTCTGATACCTCTTTTTTTCTTCCACGTGTTTCTCCTCGATCACAGAAGAAGAGTTAAAAGCAGCCGTTAACGGAACTGCCGTGTTCTATTATGTTTTTTTTCCTTTTTTTAGCTAATAATTTCTATTTTCTAATTAATTTTATTTCTTTTTTTGCTGAAAAACTAGATATGAGGCAGTATTTTAGTGGCTGGTGAATCTAGAGGTTCACCCTAGGGGTGAACCCAAGAAAATCTCATAATGCTAGATCTAAATTAAACTCAGTGATATGTTATCTATTTATAAGGACTATCCTCATAACTCATAAGTTATGTCATCACCTTGTTTGATCATGTTTCCATGAACATGTACTAAGTTTTTTTTTTTTTTTTGTCAAACTTATTCCATATTTAGTAAAAATGTAAGATAAGATCCTCAAACAAGAAGTAACACAGATTATTCTGTCATACTCTTCCAAAAAATGAAAAATGAGACCTACATCAGTGTCCCCTTAATCAACACATCTCTCCTCCATCCACATACCAAAAAGGCTCCTCATAAAACTTGCAAGCTATTAGGGGATACAATCAAGGCTTAATCAAAATCAAGAAACTCCATTCTCTTCCTCATTGTTCCCATCAACTCACTCGCTTCCCTCTCAACTTTTTGCGCCCTTTTAATCTCTGTCTCTGAGACACGAATCATATGTGGAGGAAGCTCCTCTCTCTCCGTGTCAAGGTCAAATAAGAACAACATTCTCTCCACGGATTACGTAAAGGCCTAAAGGAATGTCACAGTATTGCTCACCAACAATTACCCTCTCACAAGCACTTTCTAAAACCGCATTAGCGAATTGATCAAAAGAACGGAGTGTTCCCATTAGCTTTCTACCATCTCTAAGGAGCACTAGTATCTTTCTATCGAGATAACTGGCGAGTGAAGTTGAAAGGAATATATCTTCAGGACCAGCCCAAGACATGGTCACTGACTCTATCTATCAGCTCAAACTGAAGCAAAAAGGGTTCGGTCTTTCTAAAGAGACACAAGCTAAGCTATGTAATGACTGGCTAATCGAGCAGTCAGAAAGCGGAGAGAAACAAATCTAGGTTAGGGTTTTGTGTGACCAATTCTGGTTAACGAAGCGATAAAAAAAAAGATTGGGACTTTCTAACTCTACATCAAACACGCACACGGTTCGTCAAAAAAAAAAAAAATAAAAAAAAAAAAACCAATGTCAAAATACTTGCATACCCAGAGGCTTGAACCCAAGTCTAGAGGGAGAAAATAGAGGTAGTTTACCAGCAGAGTCATTGTCATTCATTAAACATGTACTAAGTTATAACAAATTAACGGATTTCGTGTTTCAAATTTTATCAACACTATTACCATAAGATTTTTTTCTTTTTTAACCTTAACAAAAGATTCTTCTTTTCTGCTATCTCCTTTATTTGTCTCTCACAAAGACACTAGTGGCACGTTTTGATGTAAAGGTAAACTTCTGAAGGTTTCTTGGTTTTATTTGTCACGTTTTAATCAGACAATGAATCTCTTAAGAGTTTGAAAGAGTGAAACAGATAGTTTTTTTTCGTAGAGGCGTGGAACGAATCTTAGCTTCAGAACAGAGGTTTTGGGGGAGTAGTGAGCGGTATTGTTGGCTGAGACAAAACCGTGTGGGGTGGTCAGGGACTGTGCGTTTTGCAGAAGTTGGCGTTTTAAGAGGGAATCTGGTTCTCTGGAAAGACGCCAAGGAGAGGGAAGAGTTAGGGTTAAAGCCTGATGGTGTGATGATCTTTAATTATTTGATTGCCGGGAAACTTTCTCATTATGAATTTTTTTTTTTTTTTCTCATTATGAAATCTGTAGCTGTTATGGTTTGATTCAGGAACCCTCCTTCATATAAACTTGTGCTTGTAACATGATATAATATAAAGAGACAGAGTGTCTTTGTTTCTTTTCATTCTTTGTATTAACAAGTGTAACAGAGTCTTTTTTTTTCTTACTCTGTTGTGAGGTGCGGATCAGTTTTTATAAAGATTTGAATATCACAATGGGAAGTTCACGAACCAAAATCTTGTGCCATTCATCACGCATAAACTTAGGATAATTATATGAAGAATTTTCATAATGACTATTTTGTGCATTTCATCACGCATAAACTTAGGATAGACACTCCAACAAGCAACATATGAATACACTCTCGTAATCTAGTCATTTTACAAAAAAACAATTAGTGGAAAGTTACCCGAAAAAGTATTAATATGCATCCATGTGCATCTATATTCTTGAGAGAAGCAGCGCCTTTCACTGCATCCATGTCTCCTCTTTCTATTTTCTTTACCATCTAAGCTTGGAGGAAAGGGGCCGCTTCTGAAAACTGGATTGTGTGAAGTGAAGACTCTATAATGCTTTTAAGGAGGTTTTGCAGTTTTTAACTATTAGTATAAGTCTATAAGATGAAGAGACGGAGTGTGTTTGGTTGTTCGTCATGCTTTGTATTGCAGAGAGTCTTTTGTACTTTGTTGAGGTGGTGTTGGCTATGTACTAGAAGATCCAGCTTCTGTTCACAACAATCAATTTTTGTAAGATTGATTAGTACAATGTGAAGCTCACTGCTCAGTTATATGTCCCTATTTATGTTTGTTTATAAACTTGTCAGTTGGTTCAAAATTCTTACTGAAGCTGCAAGCGAAGATCACTACCAGAAGAAAAAAAAAAAAGAAGGAACAGAACTAGAAGAAGTAGACAAAGTCAAAATTTTACTTGAACAAACATTTTATTACATTAGTTCATTTAAGACAATGAGACACAAACCAAATTACCTGGTATGAGGAGTTCGATCATTAATATTCTCACATCTATCTGAGAAAACTGATCGAGCCCAAACCGTGTACATACGATCTCAACAAATTACATGAACAATTAATTGTCTCTAAACAAAACAAAAGATTTACTTAGTTATAAATCAACTCATAGAGCTCCTCATCATTAAGCGCCTCAACGATATTGGATGCAAAACATGAAGGAATAGTATCCCAATCAATATCCATGGCCTCCTCTTCCAAGCTTCTTCCTGCAACTTCAGGTAATGATACAAAGTTGTTGTTGTTGTTGCATACAGTCTGATCCTCTTCTTCTTCTTGTTTTTTGTCAGTGTTACTAATCAACTGATCGAGCTGCTCATCACTAAGCTCCTCATCGAATACAAAAACATTATCCCAATCAATATCCACTTTTTCATCTTCTACAAAGTTGTTGCTGTTGCAGGTTTTCTCAGATACATCTGCTTCTTCTTCTTTGTCACTGTTACGTGGAACATCATCACAATCTTGGAGGAGTCGAGTAAGTTCCATCTCGCTCCATTCATCCAAGTCATCGTCAGGTGAAATCTCAACAGCCTTGTCCTCGTGCTCCTGCTCCACCGTTGTTGTTAGGCTTTGATTCTTCAGTGCCTTGAGATGGCTCATGAGTACTTCCATTGACTCCATCGCTTCCATAATCTCTTCCCGATTCTTAGAATTGACAAGCTTTTCGTTGTTCCACCAAAACCCTAACCCTAGATCCATGCGAGACATACATATACCTAAGTCTTCTCTCATCGCTTTGGTATCACCACGACATGAAACATGAGGAAGTCTCTTTCCGGATAGATAAGCAGAGACGATAGATTCAACGGAGGAGTGACCAAAGGAGAAGAAAGAAGCGTTGGAGTTTGAAGACGAAGGAGTCGCTAAGATGGCAATTTGAGCGTGTGAGAGAAGGCAAAGCTGAGCCGCTTTACTGTAGAGACCGTCTCTGCGTTTGGAGAAAGTAGTAGCTCGCGATGCTTTGTCAGTTATCTTCTTCATATCTGACTTCCTCTTCGTCCCTCCTCTTTTCACCATTCTTTCTTTCTTTCTTTTCACGAAACCCTAAAACTTTGAAATCGCAACGAAAACCTAAAAAACTCGCAATGAAACTAAACAGAAAAAAAGAGAGCAAAGTGAGAAAAGCTTTCCATGTCTGGGTGATATTTATAGGCTCCGTCGTCGTCACAATTAATTATTAAACCGAGACCGGTTCGATTAAACCAAATTTATTTTGTTCGTACCAAAGTTTGGTTCGGTTCAATGATTGAAATAAATAAATAAAAACGCAAACTGAATGCTTTTCTTTTCCCCCAAATCACTTATTGTCTTCTCTCTCTAGGTTTCGATTGGAGAATTAGGGTTTGGAATCTCTCTCTCTCTCTCTCTCAATTGGATTCTTGAATTCGGCTTCGTTCTTCATATCCTCCATCGACAACCATGACTGAGGTAAATCAACAACTCACAGATCTTTTGTATCTTTTCTTGATTTACTTTTTCGTACGAATCTATTGACTACAAATCTTTTCTCTTGCAAATTGATCTGAATTTGATCTGAGTTTGTGTTTTTTTGTATAAACAGTATTGGGTAAGTCAAGGGAAGAAGTGGTGCGAGTTCTGTAAGCTCTGGACACAGAACAACGCGACAAGTATCAGAAACCATGAGCTTGGCAAACATCACCGTGAATGTGTCGAGAAGAAGCTCACTGATATGCGAGAGAAGAGCGCTGCCAAAGACAAAGAGCTCAAGAAGAACGAGAAACTCCTTCAACAGATCGAAGCTGTAAGTAATCTTTTGTTTCTTTTGTCAATAATCATACTTATTGATTTGATTTCGATTGTATCTGTTTCAGAAAGCAACTCGTAGCTATCAGAAAGACATTGCAACTGCTCATGAAGTTGCCAAAGCTAACGGTGCACCCGAAGATGGTACACGTGGTAAGTATCTCTCTAACCATTCTTTTTAAATTGGTCATGTTATTTTTTATGTCACCCATTAGCTAGTTTTGTTACGTTCATCGTTGTTGCTTATATATACTTAATACACTGATTCTTTTTAAACGGTTATATGATCAATGAAATTGAATCTGTGAATTGCGTACATCTGATGCTTCCATTGTCGTCTTACACAGTTTGCAAAAAAGACTTTTTTGACTTGTATAAGTTTTAATTGCCTATAACTACTGTATAGAGAATCATCACCAGTGAGCGAAATGGTTGCGTCTTTTGAGTCACTCTTCAGGTTCATTCACCATTTTGTTTGGAACTTTTGTTAGCTATAGATTTGTTTTTTTGTCTCATTTAGTAATCATATTGTTATGGCAGATTGGGTTCTTGACGCTGCTTCGGGATATTATTACAACCAGATCAATGGTCTGCACTATGACTCAAAGTCTGGATTCTACTACAGTGACTCGATAGGTATGTTATAGTGTTATCAAGCTTTCTTTTTACTTGCTTTTAAACATACAAATATTTCTTTGTCTATGCTTACACTGGTAATGAAACAGGACGTTGGGTAACACAAGACGAGGCTTACGCTGCGGTTAAAACTTCATCAGATAAAGACACTAAACTGCCTCTCGTTAAAAAGCCTGTGATTTCTTCAGAAGCTGGACCTAGTACAGCGAAACCACCTGGGAGGGTTGTCTCGGCCACTTTAAACCCGAAGAGAAATGTGAAAGGAGCTGCCTCATCTATTGAGATTGGCAACAACAACAAGAGAAAGAGGATAGATGAGAAACCGAAGAAAGTATCTGCAGAAGAGAAAGCTGCGTTGAGGGCGAGAGAAGCTGCTAGGAAACGAGTTGAAGACAGAGAAAAATCATTGCTTGGCCTTTACAACAGACCCTTTTGATGAAACCATCACTTGATGCTACGTAACAGAGGAGAGCATCAGTTATTCCTTCAAAACGTTCAATCCCAAACTCTCTGGTTGGTCTTGTCTTTTTAACTGTTGTTCCTTATTAATCACTCTCTCTTTGTTGTACAATCCTATTCAATTTGTGGCAGGGAGTCTCAGCTTTTGAATATGGCTTGTAGGAAAGTCTTTGAGAAAAATAAAGAATCAAATTTTATAAAATCGAATTTATTTGCTTTCGTATTCTGAATCTAACCAAAGTTTCATGTTTTCGCGAATCAGTTTTTTTTTGGTTTTGATAAATGAACCAAACACAAGTTAAAAACTTGTCCCCTCAGACATTAGGATTCTGATTAGACAAGCTCTGGAAGAGGTCTTTGTCCCCTTCCAGAGCTTTGGAATCTGCTTCAGCAACAGCCGGTAGCGTCTAAGAAACACCTCTGGGTGTTGCCAATACACTTTAAATCAGGATATTGGTTGGCTACCAAGGAGAAGAATGTGGAGCTGCGTAGAGAGGCTCAAGCGTTGCCTTCACTCAATGGGTTAAAGCAAGAAGTGTGGAAGGTTCTTGCTCCTCCCCCAAAGATAAAGTGTTTTATGTGGAAGCTTTTGTCTGATGCATTGCCGGTGGCTGAGTTTATCTCGGCAAGGGGTACGAAAAAGTGATGATAGATGTCAGATTTGTGGGATGGTTGGTGAATCCTTAAATCACTTACTCTTTCAGTGTGCTGTCTAGAGACAGAGTTGAGCCTTATCCAATATTCCTGAGCCGGCTTTCTATCTTTGAAAACTTTCAGTATCTTTTGAAGATTTTGACGAACCTGCAGGTGGGTAGAGAGATAAGACGCTCATGGCCATGGATTCTCTAGTTTTTGTGGAAAAACAGGAATACTTGGTTGTTTGAAGGAAAATAATTATCCCCTATGGATATCATTACTAAGGTCATTACTAAGGCACAGGAAGAAGCTTTGATGTGGTTCACAGATCAAAAATTGGAGTGTGAACTTGACAGTATGGAGGAGGTGTGGCAGGAGACAACCTCAAGTGTTGGTCTCCCTCCAGCAGGATGGATTCGGTGTGAAGTTGGGCTTCAGTGGAATAAGATATCTGAAACTGCAGGAGCTGCGTGGATTTTGAGATATCAAACTTCATTCTAGACAAGCTTTCACAGGTATTAAAACGTTGATCTAGAAATGTGAAGTAATGTTTTGGGCCATTGAGAGCCTGCATAGTTTGAAGAAAGTTAAGGACTCCGTTGTGTCTGACTGTCTTGATGTATTTTGGGCAATATCAAGCCCTTCTCGATGGCCTGCGCTGCTTTTTCAAGCGAGTGAATTAGGTTTGCAGATTTTTTGGGAGTGGGAGTTGAAGTTGATGACTTTGGATTCTACTAGAGGTGTGTGTTACTTTCATAGCTCAAAGTGTCATAAACTTGGGGTTAATGCAGTCTTACGTGGCGGTAGCACACCCCCAATGGCTTGATACTTTCTTTGCCAATGAAAGAGGGGCCTCTACCTGTTAGTGTAGGCTGGGGGTATCTGGTTTCTTTTGTGTTGTATAGAGAATGATGATAGGTAGAATGTCTCGTGTGGCTTTTATAGACACGAGTTTTGTACTGCTATGGCAGATGGTTATTAGTGGTTGTAGTGCCACTTTCCTGAAATATATATAAAACTTGTCAGAGCACTGCAAAATAATGATCCAAACGATTTGGTAAATTACTTAATAGTGGAACATGCTCTTGATTTAGAGGAAACTCTAACATGACAAATAAACTTAAAGAAACTGAGAATAAAATTCAAGTTTTAAGACAACCCCAAAGTTTTGACAGAGACTGAGACAGCAAAGATAAAGCAAAAATTCAAATCCAGGATACAAAACCCTCTTGGGACACTAGAGGTTTTTTTAAGTTTTGTTGTTGCGAGCTAGCCTCTGAACCAACAACTAATCATCGAATCGCTTTGACATTCCGATGACTTTGTTTTTAGAAACCAATTCCCACAAGTCCAGGACTCATGGTTTTCTTTTATGATAGTGACACTACCAACACTCTCAAGAAGCTCCAGGGACAGCAGCAGCTTCAGTAGCATACATGTTTGAGTCCTGGTTAGCATATCCGTTGTTGTAACCTTGTCCTCTTGAGTATCCTCCGTTCCATTGGTGGCCCGAGTCTCCTCTCCACTGTCATTTTAAGTTTTAAAAGTTGAACAATATTAGTAAATGGCTTAAACTAACATTCAACAAAAACATCAAGGGTAAGAAGTGGGCCAAGGAGACAGCATTAGATATGCGAATCAAAATAGTCAACGCTAGGAGGTTCCACTAGGTCACTATGGCCCGCAGTATACCTACTATCCATTGTCAACCTCTGACTTTGGCTTAAGGATCTACAAAACTCTATCCACTCCATGGAGACAGAAAGAAAAAAAAGTACCCAAAAGAACATAAAAACTAAGTTTTGACCCTGGACCATTCTAAGAGAAATGCATTATAGAATAAAACACACTAATCCAACTTCAGTTTTCTTTGTACCTGTCTGTTAGGGCTTCTTCCCCAAGATAGCCGGACAGTGTTTTTCCCAATGACTGTCCCGTTCAAGTTCCCAATGGCTTCCTCAGCACTCTGCCTGTCAAAACCAATGTCACATCACTGTTAAATAGAACAAGTCCTACACTACTGGATGAGTAAGCAGACAAGCACAGAACATGTTAAGTACCTGTTACCAAACTGGACAAAACCGCATCCTTTTCCTACTGGGATCTTCACTGAAACAACCTCCCCAAACTGGGAGAAAGGTTGCATGAGGTCTTCTTCAGTGACATCAGCGTCAAGTCCACCAACAAATATCTGCAATGTAATAAAAGACAATAAGCCGAAGTTAGTCATAGTGTTGTTAGAATAAGAATAGCTAAGAGAACTCACTGTTGAGTTGTTTGAGTCCCCATCAGACATCGAACCATTTCCTCCATGTCCACCAGCAAGTGTCAGAGCTAAAATTCAATTAAAACATAACAAAATGCTAAGTTAAAAAAACACCAATACAACAAACTAAAACGTTACCATGACTTACCTTGTGAACCATTTTGTTGGCCATAAGCAGCAGCCCTTTTAGGTGTTGCAATACCAACACGCATCTGCCTGCTCGAGCAGAAAGCACCATTCATCTCAGTCAACGCCCTTGACCGCTCGTTCTCATCACCAAACCTGACAAACCCGTAACCTTTGGAACGCCCAGTGTTGGAATCAATCACAACTTTTGCACCTTTGACAGATTGGTATCCAGCAAAAGTCTCGAGCAATGTAGCATCAGTGACATCTGGAGCTAAGTCTCCAACGAATATCGACAGGTCTGGACCACCGTTCTCTGATGCCCTCTTCTCACCGGTACTGAAAGACGCCCAGTTCAAACGGAAGGGCTGCTCTGCGTTGGGCATTGTTACACCGCTATAGTTTTGAAGAACTTCCTCAGCTGCTGAACGTGAGAGGAATTCCACAAAACCATACCCTTCTGACTGAGAAGTTTGCTTGTTTCTTATGACTTTCACAGAAGAAACCTGAAACATTGCAAAACAAGAAACCAGACAGAACATGAAACCATGTTGGAAAAGCTAACAGTAAAAAAAAACAAAGACAGAACTTTAAAGTTGTTCTTTTAAAGGTCGACGTAGTTCTACATAGTCCTGGACATATTGCCGAGAACCTAAAAACAGAAACGGATCGAAATTTACACAAAAAAAAATGGTTATTATTTTCCTATAGTGGGAAATCCAAAACCGAACCGAAATATCCAAATATTTTTTGTTTTTTAGTCTTAGAGATGTTTTTTGGCTTTAAACTCGAACCAAACATGAACTACTCCTAATCGGGTTCACTTTGGTTTTATAATAAAAATAGAAACCCCATCCGAACCCAACATTATCCAAACAGATCTGATCTGAAAATTGTTACTAAACTGGTCCTAAACACCTAAGCCCAAAAATCGAATAACCGGAACCGACTAGAACCAAAAACCGAAATGCCCAGCACTAGTTCTACATCACACTAAAAGTCAACCATATGGCTTGTATGTTACTCAGATCTGGTAATGAATGTTACATCTATCACTTTCAATGTCAGATAATAAAAAAGATTCTAACAAAGAAAACCAAACCGATCTGAACAACATCACAACAAAGAACCAGACCACAAGAAAGAAGGTAATAATAACCTCGTTGGTGTGAGAGAAACATGTGTGGAGATAAGCCTCGTCCATCCAATGAAGAAGATCACCAACCCAGAGAGTCTTCACATCATCTCCACCAGATCCACCACGCTGGTGGTGATTCTGCTGCTGCTGTTGATAGGCAGCGTATTGAAACTGAGGATGCTGCTGATAGTGACCTTGGCTGTAGGGAGCGTATTGGTGAGGATACATCATCATCTGTTGCTGCTGCATCATAGCCATAGCCGCAGGGTGCTGCATCATCGCCATCCATTGCTGCTGTTGCTGCCACTGTTGTTGTTGCTGAGGTGGAGGAGTGGTTTGCTGCAACGGTGGTGTTGTTGCGGCTGATGACGAATCTGGACCGTTGTTTGCTGTCTGCATCTTAAAGATCTCTCTCTCTCTCTCTCTCTTTGTTGTATATGTAAAAGAGAAAGCTTAATGGCGGAGAGAGAGAGGATGAGATTTGGTCTTTCGAAGATAATGGAGGCGGAGAGAGAGAGAGAGAGAAGGAAGAGAAGAGTGTGTTGTGTAGATTTGGAGGGTTTAAGACTTTAGGTCTGAACGTGAAGTGGTGGGAACGTGGGGCCTTGTTACGTCCTCAAAGTTAGATCTAACGGTTCTGATTCGACCGTAGTTTTAGGGTTGACATGAACTGATGACAGTTGATGATGTAAGTTCTAAATCGGGTAAATGGAAACAAATAAATCCTTCAACGTTTATTTATTGGGATATCATAAAATACATCTCTACAATAATACTGAAAATAGTAGTAAACTGTTTTTTGAAATTTTTAATAATTAATTAACAAAAAAGAATTACAAACTCAATTTTTTTTTTTAAATGACCATAAAACAGAGTTTTTTTAAGAGAAAATTGGCTAATCGGGCCAATTTGAGGATGAGTTTGTCACCCTATACCTTTGTCCATTTTACTTTTGTCTAAATATACCTTTACCCAATTAAATACAAAATTAACCCTATGTTTATTAATTTTTTTTTTTAAAAACCTTAATAAAGTCATCTCCTTTCTCAGTCTCTTTCTCCGACAAACGAAAGAGAGAAACCAAGCAGGAGGTTCTCTCTCTCTCTCCAACCTCTCTCCGACCTCTCTCCGGCCTCTCTCCGGCCTCTCTCCGGCGAAGTCCGGCCTCTCTCCCACAAAGCTATGTCTCTGACCCGTGTCTCCTCTCTCCGACGAAGCTCCGTCTCAGACCCGTCTCCTCTCCCCGACGAATCCTCTCTCCGACGAATCCTCTTTCTGATTTCGGATTTCAACTTGAGTAAGTGTTTGCTTCAAGTGTTCTTCTTCTCCTACGTTTTGGGATTTAACATGCATTGAATAATTCTTTGATTATGAGGAATGTGATTCAAAGTCATATTGAATTCATTAAAAACTCAAAAATCAGCAACTTTTTGTTATCAAGCCTATAACTTGTTTTCTTTGTTTCATAGGTCAATAAAAGAAAGAAGATTGGACACTCTAGGGAATTCGGTTCACTCAAATTATCAAACACAGTTTTGTCTTCCTCTTGGTGAAGGTATATATGAATGTTATTGTTTTACTTGAGCTCGTTTTAGTTGTTTATTTTACTTGAGCTTGTCTTGATTAGTTTGATTCTTTAAGTTGTAAAGTATTAATCTATTTTTCTTATTTTTTGTTTGCTTGCAGGTTATGGATTATGAGCTTCCAAAACAATTGAAAACAGCTTCCATAAATGAGGAACAAGATGAGGCGGGTGTGGAGATGGAGAATGAAGACTTGAAGAGATTCTTGCAGCATACGTTTCAAACAACCATCACTGTAATGGGGGAGAAGCTTGACAAGAAAATTGAGTTAGAAGGCTTCTCATTCAGATCGAAATTGTTGTTTCGCTTCCCAACCATACCCGTAAATGACACACACAAGTAGATGGATGAATTTTTCTTCCTATATCCAATAAAACTGCAAACTTGGCGATCATTGGAAATAACAACTGGTGGAATTCCTAAATTACTCATCAAAGAACTTGGAAAATAACTCAACTCAGCGCTAACAATCTTCTCGTGCATTCCAAAATCCTCCAAAACCATCATCTTCAATTGCTCTACTGTAGTACTTGCTTCCAACGAGAGTAATCTGCCTTTTTTTTCCTTATCAACAATGAACTTCCACTCATTATTCACATCCCGTCTCCAAACACCACATGAAACATAGATGAGAACCATTTGATTTGATAAAGAAGAAATAGAGAAGAAGAAGAAAGGAAGAAGATCGTTGAATCAAACAAGGGATGAATTCAACGCAATTCCCATGTAAATTTTCGTCCAAAGATAAACTTGAATAAAAGGTAGTTACTGATTTTTTCTAAATTTTCGCACAAAATAACTGAAAATATAGAATACATATTCTAAACGGGATAGAACACTGATAGAAGATTATACTATTAATTCTAACTACTTAGAACATATGATAAAGTAAAAACACGACGTTCTATCTACGATATATTATAGAATGAATGATAGAACATATATTCTATAGTTGAAATAATAAAGAGTCTTGGTTAGAACGTAAACATACGTATTCTATATTAGTTAGATCATAGACAAAGGGTTACAACATATATTGTATGTTTAAAATAATAAAGTGTCTTGGTTACAACAAATATTGTAAGTTTGAAATAATAAAGTGTCTTGGTTAGAATGTGGACCTACGTCTTCTATATTAGCTATATCATAGACATATGGTTACAATATAAATACTAAATTTGATAAAACGTTGAAGACAAGTTAGAATGTGTATTTTAGCTTCGTAAAAACAGTTATAATATACATTCTTACAAATCTAGATCAACACATCCAAACTGTATTTGAAGTTTTTTTTTTTTTTTAGCAAAACCTATAAAATATTCTTATGATTATAATGATTTTTTTATATTTTTTTGAGCTTTGTATCATTTTTAATAATTATTTCTATTATTATGAGGGTATTTATGTCAAAAACTGACTAATTATTGTGAAGGTATAAAAAGACAAAAACATTTATATTATGGCCTATTTTTCCAATTTCCCCTTTTTTTAACCTAAAGAAAACAAGGCTTGCAACCAAAAATCAGAATTATGTTTTCAACATAAATAACTATTGATCCATTCTTGGGATCCATATACACTCTCTTCCACAGCAGGATGAGGTATATTAGTGCCACTTGATCATCGGATTGAAGTTGGTATGTTAGTAAATTTAATAAGCGTATAATTACAATATTACATATCTACTCTATTAAAATAGAGTCATTCTTTTTATCTATTGATACAAGTTGTCAAATTAAATTTAGACTCTTTCTAGAGTGTTACAAATAATACAAGTCATATAGTTAATTGAACCGCATTAATTAAATTAAACCGATGGTTATTTATGGGATATAGTGTTGGGCTTACTTTTGTTTTTAAAACAAATTATATGGTTTGATTTTTGGGCTTAGTATTAAGGAAAAACTTCAAAAAACATTAAATTAACTTTCCATCTTAATGGATCAAAAAATCAGTTATTATTTTCAAGCCCAAAGGGTATTTAATATTTTTAAACAAAACAAAATTGTCTATTACTAATCATTTATTTAAATCATGTACTTTAAAACATGTTAATATATTTTATTTTATTTTAAATAACAATCACTTTGTTTTGATAAATTTCAATGGTAACTTTTAAATAATTTATTGTTTTATTTCTCTTAAATAATTTACTGATTTAAAAAAATGTAAAGCAAAACCAAAAACCAAATCTAAAAACTAAAATCTAAAACCAAAAACTGAAAAAATAGGTTATCTTTTTTTGCTTTTATTTATTTACAATATAAACTATTGAAAATTTCTTTAAAAAAAGTTTGTCATCTTTTCAGTTTTAAATTAGATGTTCGATTATTTGAGATTTGTTTGTTAGTAATATCAGTACAAACTAACTCAGCGGGTCTAAAAATTAAAAACCCAAACCAAAAGCTGAAAATCAAAAATAGAAACTTAAATACTAAAAACCAAAAACCAAAATTTAAAACAAAATCTAAAAATAAAAACTGAAACTAACAACTAATGAATAACAATCATCACCACAAATTTTGGTGAACTGATTTTATCCCAAAACATTCTTTAAATTAATATAAAACCCAATTATATAATTTTTAATCATAAAAAATTTCCGCGCTTTTCAAGCGCGGTCAAAATCTAGTCTACTCTATTAAAATAGAGTCATTCTTTTTATCTACTGATACAAGTTGTCATTTAAATTTGGACTCTTTCTAGAATGTTACAAATAATATAAGTCATACAATTGATTGAACCGTATTACTTAAATTAAACCAACAAAATTAATGTAAAAAGACAACCTTAATGTAAACTATTTTCAAAATACGGCAGATATCTATGTGTATACCAAAAACACATACTTTCTCCTACAAATATGGAATGTTCTAAAATAATATATATCATCAAAATATGGAATATGGAAATCTACTAATTATACTTAAATTAAATCAGTGGTTATTTATGGAATATAGTTTTGGACTTACTTTTATTTTTTGTACAAATTATATAGTTTGGTTTTTGCGCTTAGTATTAAGAAAAAACTCCAAAAACATTGAATAAACTTTTCGCCTTAAAAGATCAAAAAATCAATTATTATTTTCAGACCTAAAAGGTATTTAATATTTTTAACTAAACAAAATTATCCATTATTAATCATTTATTTAAATCATGTACTTTAAAACATGTTAATATATATTTTTATTTTAAATAACAATCACTTTGTTTTGATAAATTTCAATGGTAACTTTTAAATAATTTATTGTTTTATTTTTCTTAAATATTTTATTGATTAAAAAAATGTAAAGCAAAACCAAAAACCAAATCTAAACACTAAAATCCAAAACCAAAAGCTGAAAACACATATTATATTTTTTTTGCTTTGTTTATTTACAAATAAACTATTTCAATTTTCTTTTTATATTTGTTTTCATCTTTTCAGTTTTAAATTAGATGTTCGATTATTTGAGATTTGTTTGTTGGTAATATTTGTTCAAACTAACTCAGCGGGTTTAAAAATTAAAAACCCAAACCAAAAAATGAAAATGAAAAGTAGAAACTTAAAAACTAAAAACCAAAATCCAAAATCTAAAAATAAAAACTGAAACTAAAAATTAATGAAAAACAATCATCACCACAAATTTTGGTGAACTGATTTTATATCAAAATATTATTTAAATTATGACAAAACCCAATTATATAAAATTTTAATCATAAAAAATTTCCGCGCTTTTAAGCGCGGGTCAAAATCTAGTCTATTCTATTAAAATAGAGTCATTTTTTATCTACTGATACAAGTTATCATTTAAATTTGGACCATTTCTAGAGTGTTACAAATAATACAAGTTATATAGTTGATTGAACCGCATTACTTAAATTAAACCGGCGGTTATTTATGGAATAGTGTTTTGGGCTTACTTTTATTTTTATGACATTTAATTGTTTGGTTTTGGGCTTAGTATTAAAGAAAAACTCCAAAAAATTAAATAAACTTTCCACCTTAATGAATCAAAAATCAATTACTATTTTCAGGCCCATAAATATTTAATATTTTCAACAAAACAAAATTATATTTTATTAATCACTTATTTAAATCATGTACTTTAAAACATGTTAATATTTTTTAGTCCAAAAATATTTAATATTTTCAACAAAACAAAATTATCTATTATTAATCACTTATTTAAATCATGTACTTTAAAACATGTTAATATTTTTTATTTTAAATAACAATCACTCTATCTTGATAAATTTTAATGGTAACTTTTAAATAATTTATTGTTTTATTTTTCTTAAATAATTTAGAGATTTAAAAAAAAAATGTAAAGCAAAACCAAAAACCAAATCTAAAAACTAAAATCCAAAACCAAAAGCTGAAAACGCAAGTTATATTTTTTGCTTTTTTATTTACAAAATAAAATATTTCAAAATTTTTAGAAAATTATTTTGTCATCTTTTCAGTTTTAAATTAAATGTTCGATTAATAGAGATTTGTTTGTTGGTAATATCAGTTCAAACTAACTCAGCGGGTCTAAAAATTAAAAACCCAAATCAAAAGCTGAAAATCAAAAATACAAACTTAAAAACTAAAAACCAAAAAACCAAAATTTAAAATAAAATCTAAAAATAAAAACTGAAACTAAAAACTAATGAAAAACAACTATCACTACAAATTTTGGTAAACTAATTTTATACCAAAACATTCTTTAAATTAAGACAAAACCTAATTATATAAATTTTTAATCATAAAAAATTTCCGCGCTTTTTATCATTCCTACTTCTAAGTCGAAGGCAGGGCAACAACTAAGGACGCACACCCATAGAATTATCAAAATATTAAAACATAGTATGTAAACGTATAAAGATTCAGCTATATGCACCCATTGATGTCTCACGTTTGATCTTAATCTTGTCATTTTATTTATATTTTATAAGTTATACGTCCACTACAAAAGTTTCCTAAATTCGCCCATGTTTCTAACCTGATTTCAGCTCAAAACAAGAAAACAATTCATTGGCTTTAGTAACATCTCAAATTATGATATATGGAAAAATTTAAAAGTATTAATTTAGTTATCTATGTCACCAAAATTGACTTATCTTTTCCGTCATATATCCATTTAGACTTGAGGATTAAACATATTTGAGCTGAAGTAATAAAAAGATAGATGACATATCGGAAAATGATTCGCTATACTGTGCAAGTGAGATCAAAATACAAGGAATAGTCGAGTGGTGATGCAGAAAAAAATAATGCACCGTCCGTTAGATGGATGGAGCTCACAGACTAAGAGAGCGGGCATGGATGGCCAATTAACCGTGGACGGGTGAAGCTTTAAATAATGTTTCTCTCTTTTTCTTTTTATTTTTCTACAAAACACAAATTTTCGTCCACAATTTAAGTCCCTCCAGTTTTCCGATGTCTTTAGTCGGTGCCGTGAGGGACCCATCCTTTCTTTATGTTTGTTGGCTGGTGCTTTATCTTTGAGTTTAGAGTGTTGGATAAGCTTGGAGAATAACTTGTGAAACAAGGAATCCTATTTTAAGAGGATTTATGATATGGTTTGTGTTTATCCTATTATGATTAGGATTTGTGTTGATCCTTATAAAAGGCAATGTCTCATGTCGACATATGCTTATGAGTTTTGTGAGTGGCTTTGTGATTTGGAGAGTCTTAGTTTTTGAGAGAATTTTCTAAGGCATTGATTTGATTAATAAGAGTTTGAAGTTTTTGTGTTTTACTTTCTTGATCAACTAATTCTATATTTGGTATCAGAGCTATGGCTGAAGTTAAGGAAGAAACCGAGTTAAACAAAGTGTTTGGATCTTCGTCCATCAAATACCCCATGCTCACTTCATCCAACTATACCGTATGGTTTATTAAGATGAAACTAGCACTAAAGGTAAACGAGGTCTGGGAAACTATTGAACCAGTGAGCAAAGATACAAAGAAGAATAATTTAGCTATGGTACTTCTATTCCAAGCTATACCGGAGGCGCTAGTCTTACAAGTTGGAGATATGGAAACAGCAAAGGCAGTATGGGAAGCTATACAAACTAGACACGTTGGAGCTGAGAGAGTAAAAGAAGCTAGGTTACAAACCTTAATGTTTGAATTTGATAGACTCAAGATGAAAGAGGGAGATACGATCGACACGTTTGTTGGTAAACTAACAGAGATCTCATCAAAATCTGCATCCTTGGGAAAGATGATTGAGGAGCCAAAGCTTGTAAGGAAATTCTTAAAGAGCTTGCCTAGAAAGAATTACATCCATATGGTGGCCTCTCTAAAAAAAATTCTAGACCTTAATGAGACGAGTTTTGAGGATATCGTTGGTAGACTAAAAGCTTATGAAGAAAGGATTAACGAAGAAGAAGAAGAGAGTACACAGAGTGATCATGAGAAATTGATGTATGCTAGCGGTGACACATCTCAAGACAATTATGGGACAAGTTATGGCAGAGGCAGAGGCCGTGGTGGACGTTCTACCTGGCGAGAAAGAGGTCGTGGTCGCACTGGTTCTTACCAAACTTAGAGAGATGCATATAAACAAGGACGAGGAAAGGATCTCGCCCATATTACATGTTTTCATTGTGATAAGCAAGGACACTACGCTAGTGATTGTCCAGACAAACTACTGAAAGTACAAGAAGAGGTTGAGAAGAAGGAAGATGATACACATGAAGCTGATGAGTTGATGATGAATGAGGTAGTGTACCTCAATGAGAAGAGAGTGAATCCCAGCATTTTTGAAGCTGAGACTGACATGAGGAACGTGTGGTACCTCGACAACGGAGCTAGTAACCACATGAGTGGTAACCGTGGTTTCTTCTGTGAACTTGATGACTCCATTACAAGTGTAGTTCGTTTTGGCGATGACTCAAGGATTGAAATAAAAGGAAAAGGTGCAGTGAGGTTCTTATACAAAAATGGAGTCAAGAGAATACTAAAAGGTGTGTATTACATACCTGGTTTGAGGAGCAATATTATAAGTATGGGACAGGCAACTGAAGCTGGAAGTGAAGTAAGAATGAAGGGAGATACATTGACTCTGTTTGACCGCATGGGACAGTTAATGGTCAGATCAACAAGATCTAAGAATCGTTTGTATAAGGTCAATCTACAAGTAGACAGTATACAATGCTTACAAGTCAAGACTGTCTCAGAATCCTCAAGATGGCACGCGCGTTTGGGACATGTTAACAAAGAAGCTATGAAGGTAATGATCAACAAGAAACTTATCTCCGGAGTTACTAAACTCAAAGACTGCAAGGAAACATGTGTATCATGTCTGCTAGGAAAGCAAACAAGAAGGCCCTTCCCACAGGCAACTAGTTACAGAGCTAACAAACCACTAGAACTTGTTCATGGTGATTTATGTGGACCTATTACACCATCAACGGCAGCTCACAAACAATATGTATTCGTGCTTATTGACGATTACACACGATATATGTGGACCATTATGTTGAAGGATAAAAGTGAAGCATTTGAAAAAATTTAAGAAGTTCAAGTCGCTTGCGGAACAAGAGACACAATCAAAGTTGAAGGTGTTTCGAACAGACAGGGGAGGCAAATTTGTTTCTCATGAATTCCACGATTTCTGTGAGAAGAATGGTGTTGAGAGACACTTGACAGCTCCATACTCTCCACAACAGAATGGAGTAGTGGAGAGACGCAATAGGACCCTAATGGAGATGACAAGATGTCTCTTGAAACACATGAATATGCCGAATTTTCTGTGGGGAGAAGCCGTTAGACATGCCACCTACCTTATTAACAGGATTACTACAAGATCACTTGGGGAAACAACACCATATGAGGTACTGAAAGATAAGAAACCAAATCTTCGTCATTTGACCTTATACAAACGATTCTTAGATCTTGTTGATCTGACCATTAACTGTCCCATGCGGTCAAACAGAGTCAATGTATCTCCCTTCATTCGTACTTCACATCCAGCTTCAGTTGCCTGTCCCAAACTTATAATATTGCTCCTCAAACCAGGTATGTAATACACACCATATGAGGTACTGAAAGAGAAGAAACCAAATCTTCGTCATTTGAAAACGTTTGGTTGTATGTGCTATGCAAGAACAAAGAAAGCAGGGCGAAGAAAGTTAGATGATAGAACAAGAGTACTTGTTCATTTGGGAACAGAACCGGAAACTAAGGCTTATAGGTTACTTGATCCTTCAAATAATAGGATCATAGTAAGTCGAGATGTTCACTTCGATGAGGAGAAGAAATGGAATTGGAACCATACCGTACAAGCAATTAATAATGATCCGGGTGAGCTTAATATTGGTCTGAGACAACTGGGTCTTGAACAAGATCATAGTCAAATAACTCAGGAGACTAATGAAACAAGTAATGACACCAGTCAGGAAGAAGAGACTAGTGGTGAAGAAGAAGATCTTCAACCTTAACCGAGAAGATCATCACGTATCACCACGCAACCTGCTTATCTTAATGACTATGTTCAACTTTCAGAGTGTGAATGTGAGCGTCTCCTGGTACTAATAAATGATGAGCCATGGAGTTTCAGTGAAGCCAAGAATTTGAAAGAGTGGATTGATGCATGTGAGGATGAACTTTTCTTAATAGAAAAGAATGAAACGTGGGATCTTGTGAAGCTACCAATGGGAGTAAAACCAATTGGACTTAAATGGGTATTCAAGATTAAACGCAATGCTGATGGTAGTATTAGTAAATACAAAGCACGTTTGGTGGCCAAAGGTTATGTTCAGAGACATGGTGTGGACTTTGACGAAGTGTTCGCACCAGTGGCTCGAATGGAAACAATACGTCTGATCATTGGAGTTACAGCTACACATGAATGGGAAATACATCATTTAGATGTGAAAACTGCCTTTCTACATGGAGACCTAAAGGAGGAGGTATACGTAACTTAGCCTGAAGGTTTTATTGTTGCAGGCAAGGAAAACATGGTGTACAAGCTCAAGAAGGCGTTATACGGCTTGCGCCAGGCACCTAGAGCTTGGAATATCAAGCTGAATCAGATACTGCAGGGACTGAACTTCTATAGATGTTCTAAGGAACCATCACTATACAGAAGAGAGATGAACAAAGAGCTACTCATCGTTGTGGTTTATGTAGATGATCTACTTGTTACTGGATCATCTCTGAAACTAGTTCACGAATTCAAAAGTGAGATGGCAGCAAAATTCGAAATGAGTGATCTTGGAAGGTTGACTTATTATTTGGGAATAGAAGTAGTTCAATATGGTGGTGGTATCATACTGAAACAAGATCGGTATGCACAAAGGATACTTGAAGATACTGGTATGAGCGCCTGCAATCCCACACACGTACCTATGGAGATGAATGCAAAGTTCTCACGAGCCCCTGAAGAAAACAGTATCAATGAACAAGAGTACCGTCGAAGCATTGGATGCCTCAGATATTTACTTCACACTCGCCCTGATCTATCTTTCTCAGTTGGTGTGCTAAGTAGATATATGCAAGAGCCTAAGGACTCACATGGAGCAGCCTTGAAACAAGTACTGCGATACTTAAAGGGGACTTGTTCCCTTGGTCTTCGGTACACTCGAAACAGTGGTATGAGGTTAATTGGTTTTAGTGACAGTTCTCATAATGTCGACGAAGATGATGGGAAAAGCACAACAGGCCACATCTTTTACCTTGGAGACAGTCCTATTACGTGGTGTTCTACTAAGCAAGAAGTAGTGGCACTGTCGTCTTGTGAGGCAGAATTCATGGCAGCCACTGAGGCTGCAAAACAAGCCATTTGGTTATAAGATATCTTGAGTGAAACCATTGGTGAAGACTACAGGCGTGTGACTATCAAAGTAGACAAAAAATCAGCTATTGAAATTATTAAGAATCCGGTGTTTCATGGCCGTAGTAAGCACATACACATAAGGTTCCATTTCATTAGAGAGTGTGCTGAAAAGGAACAAATTGAAGTAGAGCATGTACCCGGGACTGAGCAGCGTGCAGATATTTTGACAAAGTCACTTGGTAGGATCAAATTCAAGGAGATGAGAAACATGATTGGTGTTGAGGATGTGAGTGAAGATTGGCTCAAGCTTAAGGGGGAGATTGTTGGATAAGCTTGGAGAATAACTTGTGAAACAAGGAATCCTATTTTAAGGGGATTTATGATATGGTTTGTGTTTATCCTATTATGATTAGGATTTGTGTTGATCCTTATAAAAGGCAATGTCTCATATCGACATATGCTTATGAGTTTTGTGAGTGGCTTTGTGATTTGGAGAGTCTTAGTTTTTGAGAGAATTTTCTAAGGCATTGATTTGATTAATAAGAGTATGAAGTTTGTGTTTTACTTTCTTGATCAACTAATTCTATATAGAGGATCATTGCACTATTTTGGTGTGGGTTCTCTATGCATTCTGGTTTCGTTATTGTGGCTGTTTTGCGGCGGTGGTCATATATATGCAAATTTGTTTATGTACAAAAACCAAAAAAAAATATAAATTTACTCTATTAAAATAGAGTCATTATTTTTTATCTAGTGATAAAAGTTGTCATTTAAATTTGGACCCTTTCTAGAATGTTACAAATAATATAAATCTCTATAATATTATTTGAGAAGTCAGTTTCCTATGTGTCGCTCTCACGTTCATTCTCACGATGGTTGATTACATTGATACCCTTAATGAATTAAAAATAGTTGAAATATTATTAATTCTTTTAATTTTAGTTTTTCCTTTTCAAAAATTTCCAAAAAATATGTAATTAAAAGGCATTTTTTTATAAAGTCAGAAAAAATAAATTTAAAACGAAAATATATGTATATATAATATGATTTCATAAAAAAGGAAAGTTGACAAAATAGTAATAATACATTTAAAAATATTTTTAAATAACTATAATATTATTTGAGAAGTCAGTTTCCTATGTGTCGCTCTCACGTTCATTCTCACGATGGTTGATTACATTGATACCCTTAATAAATTAAAAATAGTTGAAAATAGTATTATTAATTCTTTTATTTTTAGTTTTTCCTTTTCAAAAATTTCCAAATAATATGTAATAAAAAGGCATTTTTTTATAAAGTCATAAAAAACAAATTTAAAACGAAAATATATGTATATATAATATGATTTGATAAAAAAGGAAAGTTGACAAAATAGTAATAATACATTTAAAAATATTTTTAAATAACATAAAAATATGTATATATAATATAATTTCATAAAAAAAGGAAAGTTCACAAAATAGTAATAATACATTTAAAAATATTTTTAAATAACATAAAATATACTTTTAGAGTAATAAAATAGTTTATAATTAGTATTTTTGATTTTTTATTTATTTTTCATCTATTTAGTTGATTATAATATCTTTCAATTACAGAAAATTATCTAGAACTTATATTTTGCTTATATAATATTATTTTCAAATACAATCACAATTTTGTGTAGTGCTTATTTTTAAGAGATATTAAAAACTAAAAATAAATTTAACAATAAACAACGCTTGGTCAAAATAATTGTTCTAATGAGCTAGATATATGATATTTTATCATTATTAAAATTATTTATTTTATTAATATTAATTTTTTAAAATTTTATGTTTTATATTTGTGAAACTAAATATAACCATAATCAAAATATCAAAGCAAATCTGGATTCTCAATTTAAGATTATTTAAAATAAATTTCAGTTTACATTCAATAAATCTAAAGCATAAAGTTATTTAGAATTTATAAATGCATGTAACCTTATATTGATCATATGATAACTCAAAACATATTAACAAATAGAAATAAATACTAACCAACTCTTACAATTTTAGTTCTTTTGTAAAATTTATATATATCCATGAGACTTTAGAATATTTTCGTTATATTAATTTACGTATTTTGGAATCAGACACTTTAGTTAATTTTTAATTCATTCTAAGCACAATATATCTTAAGTTATACATAATTTTCCTAAAATATATTTACATATCTAAGACAANCCAACTCTTACAATTTTAGTTCTTTTGTAAAATTTATATATATCCATGAGACTTTAGAATATTTTCGTTATATTAATTTACGTATTTTGGAATCAGACACTTTAGTTAATTTTTAATTCATTCTAAGCACAATATATCTTAAGTTATACATAATTTTCCTAAAATATATTTACATATCTAAGACAACACCCACCATATGCAAATAAGTAACTAATTAAAAATTAATATATTTTTAAAATATTACAGTTGAATTCAGAGATGCAATCCAATTTATCCAAATGATAACTAAACCAACCGTAAAACAAAAATTGACTAGATATAACATATATAAAATTACAGTATAAGTAAAGTAATATAATACTATTAATATAAATGATACATACAAATTATAAATTAATTTAAGATTAAAAGTAAATAATAATCAATTATTATTATATATTTAATTTTAAAATATTTATACCCGTGCATGAGCACGGGAAAATAACCTAGTCATATAATGATTGAACCGTATTACTTAAATTAAACCAACACAATTAATGTAAAGAACCTTAATGTAAATTACCTTTAAAATAAGGCAGATATCTATCTGTATACCAAAAACACATATTTTCTCCTACAAATATGGAATGTTCTAAAAGAATATATATCATCAAAATATGGAATATGGAAATCTACTAATTATACTTAAATTAAACCAGTGTTTATTAATGGAATATAGTCTTGGGTTTACTTTTATTTTTTGAAAAAATTATATAGTTTGTTTTTTTGGCTTAGTATTAAGAAAAAACTCCAAAACATTGAATAAACTTCTCACCTTAAAAGATCATAAAATCAATTATTATTTTCAGACCCAAAAGGTATTTAATATTTTTAACAAAATAAAATTATCTATTATTAATCATTTATTTAAATCATGTACTTTAAAAAATGTTAATATTTTTTTTTAAATAACAATCACTTTGTTTTGATAAATTTCAATGGTAACTTTTAAATAATTTATTGTTTTATTTTTCTTAAATAATTTACTGATTAAAAAAATGTAAAGCAAAACCAAAAACTAAATCTAAAAACAAAAATCCAAAACCAAAACCAAAAGTTGAAAACATATGTTATATTTTTTTGCTTTGTTTATTTACAAATTAAACTATTTCAAATTTTTTTTAAAAATTAAAAACCCAAACCAAAAAATGAAAATGAAAAGTAGAAACTTAAAAACTAAAAACCAAAAACCAAAATCTAAAAATAAAAACTGAAACTAAAAACTAATGAAAAACAATCATCAACACAAACCAATTATATCAAAATATTCTTTAAATTAAGACAAAGCTCAATTATATAAATTTTTTAATCATAAAAAATTTCCGCGCTTTCAATCGCGGGTCAAAATCTAGTAAAAACCTTTAAAAAACAGGAAAACAGTTTTTTTCAACCTAAAAACCTTTACATTGCGTATCATTGTACATGTTTCAACCAAAAATTACATAATATTTTCTTTCGAAACATATCCAATTGTGTATTTGACTGGTCAAGATCTAGAATCACTTATAAGTTATAACCAAGCTATATAAAGCAAATTCCTTTTCGACAAAAGATTTTACTTGAAGCAAATATGTGAAGAGGCCTGATCATGCTTGGAGGAGTATATATATGCCATAGGGGTGGGCGTTCGGCTACCCGTTCGGGTTCGGGTCGGGTATTTCAGGTTTTCTGGTATTTCGGTATTAGGGTTTAGAACCCGTTCGGGTATTTTTACATATCGGGTCGGGTTCGGATATTTTTAGTTCGGGTTCGGTTATTTCGGGTCGGATTCGGATATTTAGATTTTGGAAGAAAAATTTCAAATTCTTTATTACTTAAGTTTTATGTATTTAAAATTTAACTGTTAACTTAACTGTTTTAAAAATGTTCAATAAGTTAGACAATTAATAAGTTTGAAAATAAATTATTGAAAATAAAAATCATTACTTTGGTTGTTATTTTCGAATTTTGGATGCAACTTTTGTTTAAAATATGAAATAAAAAGCTTAATATGTATTTTAAATAAGTAATAAATCACTTTTTTACAATTATATGTATATTATCTGATATTACACTATTTATAACATTAATATAAATAGTTTTAATAAAATGAGACAAAATAAACTAGGAATAAATAGGTATATATACATATGTTCGGTTATCTTCGGATACCCGTTCGGGTTCGGGTATTACCCGTTCGGGTTCGGATATCCAAACTCTGCTAACTCAATACCCGTTCGGGTATTTTGATACTTCAGTTCGGATTTCGGTTCAGATATTTCGGGTCGAGTTCGGGTACGAGTTCGGGTATCGGATAAAGTGTCCACCCCTAATATGCCATGCAACAGCCTCATAACCCAATGCATGAGATGGGTGATAGGAAAAAATATCAGCATAGAGGATGGAATTTCGATCCCTTTTACTTTTCTAAATCATGCTAGGAAATAACTTGTGGACAGCTGAGACATGGAGATCTGTCTGGTAGCTAATGGCAGGATTGTCCCTAAAGTGCAACAAACATATGTTTTAGGCACCAAAGTATGTAAAACAAATATGATATATCAATTTTTAGAAGTTGCTTGTGGTGTAATTGTTTAGTTCGACTTAAAAAAAAAACTCATCAATATGTTAAGTTCCTCACAAATTGTAACTTGCTATTACTTATTTTCTTTTCCAAAAAAGGTATATGTTAATGGACCTAAATTTTTCTGTTGCTTTAGACCGCTGAATAGTTTGGGCCGTGCATAGGTTAATTAATGATCGCTATCCTCAATCGATTGTAAAAGAATGCAGATGAGCTCTTAATATTGGTTAGAGTGGTAAAGTGTTATACACTAACACCTCTATAAATTAATAATGTTGGAACTTTGAAATTTTATTAATTTATAGAGATATTAATTTATAAAATTTTCTTTATTTAGAATTTTCTTTTATTTTTTCCAGTTTTATTTAAGAAATAAAAAATATTTGATTTTAGCATATGTACATTATTTAAATTTTAGATATTTGAATTTTATATTGTTTTATTATCTTATTTTGGGTATATTTTCTGTTTCATAGAATTTTTATGTGGTTTTTGATATAATGTAACTAAATATTATCAAAATATATTGAAATTTTTAAAAAATAAAAGTATTTTTATTGTAAATATAAAATCAAGAATATAATGTTAGATTCTACTTATTATATAAAATTATAGACAAATTATTAATATATGATTTTAATGTGACTATATATTTACATAGCAGTTTTAAAAAAATTGTTATCTTATTATTTTATCGATTTATGTCATATTTTAGACCGGTCCAAATTGGGACCGGTAAAATTTATTAATTTATAGAGATTATTAATTTATTGAATACTAATTTATTGAGGTTATACTGTACCGAGCTTATGGTGTGACAGAGCTAGGAACAAGATCCGGGATAAATTTAGTTCCGCGAAATCATGATACACTACAAGAAAACAAAGCATTTACTAGGAAATTTTACTAGGAAAATTCTTCCTCGTAAATTTACTAAGCCTTTACTAGGATCTTACGAGGAAAGCAAATTTCCTCGTAAGCTCCTCGAAAACTTACGAGGTAACACTTTCCTCGTAAGACCTTAGTAAATTTACGAGGAGCTTACGAGGAAAAAGTACTTTTCCTCGTAATGCCGTAGTAAACACTTTCCTCGTAAAGGCGTAGTAAAATATTACTACGAAATTAGGAGGAAATAGTTGCTTACTACGAAATTAGGAGGAAATAGATAGGAAATATCGAATTTAAATAAAACACATGTTT